>JAOBAZ010306155.1:0-13803 GCA_026546875.1 Pteroeides caledonicum
AAATATCTCGAAAATAAAGAAAGATCGTCGTCACTCGTCCATTTTTAAATTAACCAACACACCTTTACACCATAGCAACGTTTGTGAATCCAAGACTATCTAATAAATATTATTTTATTCAAATCCTAATAATATTAAAATTAGTGTTTTGCACAAGCAATACCAATATCCTACGACTTTATTATTCAGATGTACGCATACAAGAGTCCTAAAGTACAAAAATATTTTTATAAATTTACTTTTAGAGTTTAGCGATTGATTGTGAATTGCAAGACGATTTAAATAGGTCAATTTCTGGCTGTTTGTCTCGTTCTTAGAGTTATAGACAGTAGCCGGAAGTAGTAAAAATAGGTAACTTAGCTGCTGTATAACTTTTTATTCATTAATTATAGTTTTAAAATATACAAAAGCAAAACGACTTTACCTATGTCATCGATGGAAAGGAGATCTACAATAATAGAGTCGACAACAATGTCGTGAGTTGCCGATAAAATATTCAGTCCTGCAACAGTAAAAAATGTAAGTGATACATTTTGTAATGATATGAATGATGCAACGAAATAGATCAACGCCATTCCAAGAAGATTGAACGAAATCCATGACATTTTCGTACCATATTTATCAACAAGGGGTGCCCACAAAGGCTTAAAAATCCAAGGTAAACTCAGAAGAAATGTTATGAAACTAATCAAAGAAAGAGAGACGGATGTAGAACGAAGGAAAACAGGTAGGAACTTTGTTTGAAATCCATATGGGATACCTTGAAGAAAATATAAAAGCCAAAGCAGAATTAGCGTATTAATTTCCATCATTATACTAGTAAAGATACCAAAGATTGACGAATTTAATAGACGACATCGTAAATCAATATAAATCTTGTTTACTTCACGCCTTCCGTCTTTTTTTTTGCATCATATGACGAAGATTCGTATCGATTACAAATTAATGAAAACCAAGTACTAATGGTTTTCCTGGAAAGAATTTGTAACAAATCTTAATACGTGATCGATCTATGCGAAAAATACATTTCCAGTCGTCTAAGAACAAAGATGATTTTAGAAGATTAGCTATCAGGTCATCCAATGTCATATTAAGGCAAACACGCAGCTGACCAAAATGTATTTTGAATTTCTATTTTCTCGAAAAACTCGTTAATAATCCATGATCCCAAATTAGTGAATCAAACTGCTTTTAAGTCACATGATGCTGGGCATAAATTAAGGTATTTTGTTGAAATTATTTTAATTTTAAAATTATTTGAATTAATTTGAATAATTATTTTTATTAATTAGCATTAATAAAATTAATCCAGTCCAGGATTCACTTATGGTATCTTATTTCCACCCAGGGACTGGTAAAAATTCAAGTTTGTGTAGTTTGAACCGTTTAAACTAGACAAACTTGAATTTTTACCCAGAGCTGCACTGTACAGCACCTTTCAGGTGTAGATTTTATTATTTCTCAAAAGCTGAACTCTTTTTCTGATCTGGACAGAATGGACTTGGAAGACTTATTCTTTCAAGTGTCATTCTTGCAACCTTGCTATTTGTATTATATAGATATTGCATTTAGTGTGTGTATACTAAAATAACTGTTCTAATGAACTTTTGTGTATGGATTTATGTGTATGTGTATTTTTCTGTTGGCCTTTTGACCACAACTTCAACATTACCTTTCTCAATCTGAGTGATCTTTTGTGTTTGTGCAAAAAAATTAGTTTTAAAGTAGTAAAATGGTTTGTAAAAATAGTCTCTTTTTTTAACTACAACACAAAAGTTGTGCAAGTTTTATTCCTGCTTAGTTAATTATTTAACTTGAGAATAGCTTTGATTTTAAATTATTATATTTAATTGATTTTCCTTCTTTCTCTTACATTTCTAGTGTCTGAATCTAAGTCATTACATAATTTAAAAAATTTTAATACAGGGTAATTGTAAATTAATTACTGGATTATTCTTATTTTCTGTTTATCTGTATTACTTATGTTTAATATATATTGTACATGAAATAGTTGAAATAATGAAATGATTGTACTCCTCCCAATCAGCATTCAGTAATTATGTCCTACTGGTCTGTTATTTTACAAAGCAAAAAACCCCTCACTATCAATGGGTCAAGTGTGTAGCCTAAAGGCACAACTTTAAAAATTCCATGGACAAATCATTGAAAAAATCTAATTCATTATATACTGCATAATAAATTGGTAATGGCCATAATTATATCTTCTAACATTATTATCTGAAATATTTTAAACATGTAGTTTTACCAATATCACTTTATGTAAATTTTTACTGTCATTTCTTGTACTTTATAAATAAATGTTTTAATGCCTTACAATATCATCCTCAAAATTTCATGAATGAGAACTATATATTTCACAATTTTCTACAAAAAGTGTAAAATATTTTATTTGTACAATAAATTTCTTTATTCTATAAAGGATATTTCAGATCAAAATACACAAATTTTGTCAATGTGGACATTTGACAAGAAATTTGCTTCTTTCCACTCAAAGTCTCATAGCCAGACATTTTATTATTGACAAGTGTCAGGATATCCATTAGGTGCATTTTATGTCGATACTCATTAAACTTTTCCATCAATGTTGCTATGAACCAGGTGCCATGTTCAGGAGATCTATATGACTCGTATCCTTTGGCTGAAGAATAAACAACCAGTGTGTCAGACTCTTTAGGTAAGCGCAAACGTGCTTTGGTAGTAACTGGAACACTATCAGCTTCAACAACACCATCGTCTTGACTAGATCCTCTACAAGCTTGGATAAAAAATAGTTTGGGTTTACCAGTCAAACCAGGATTATCTTTAAACTTTGAAATGATGGTTTGTGTTGGTATAACAATATCATCCACACCATAAATACCAGTTTCATTACCATGGCTTAGTATAAAACAAACAAAACTATCATAACAAGAGAAATCTCTTTGAGAAATCTCCTGACAAAGATCTTCAATTTCACTGGCAGTGAGATTATCTGTTTCCCTGGTTGTATCATTGATACGTAAACCTGCATTGTTACAGAATCTTGTGATTTGCTCCATATCTTTTTCTGATCCACTTCTTTCTGAATCATCCCTATTTGGAAATGAGTCATTGTGGATTATTAATGCAAAACCTTGTCTGATTTTGCAAACCAGGTCATTATTTTCAACTATGCTTTCCTGAACTTGCTCATCTAAATAATAACAACAAATTAAGTTGGTTTTTGATATACCAAAATTGTACAATCCCAAATTATAATTCCGAAGAAAACTTCATGATATTCATTATTATGGGGTTGAGCTGACCATTAAACATACCTTAACCCTTTCACTACCAGAGCTACTCCCCTGACAAGTAAAATCATCTGGCATTAGACAGAGTAAAATACTAAAGTGGCCGGTTTTGGCCGGTGTAGTAGAGAAAGGGTTAAAGAGGTGAAAATGGCAGATGGGCTCACTTAACCCTTTCACTACCAGAGCTACTCCCCTGACAAGTAAAATCATCTGGCGTTAGATGGTTTTGGTGGGTGTAGTAGAGAAAGGGTTAATGATATTATTAATTCTAGAGTTGTTAAACCACTGGCACATATCTGGTATTACTTATCCTAACACAAAACTATATCTCTTGCACTATTTGAAAAACAATTACCATTTACAATATTTTTATTATTGTGTTAAAATATAGTTGAGTCGGTTTTCTTTGATGTACCGCAGGTTATATACAGCTTAAACACTGTGAATAAATAATTAGATTAAACTTGTGAAGAAATCTCGTGAAATCATCATTGGAAATCTCTAAAGTAGAAAAAATCTTGTTGGAAAACCTCTTTAACTATATTTTAAGTAGGTTATAAACCTCGAACTTGGGTTATAAGTCAGTTATTATCCCTCGGAGCCTTTGGCTCCTCGGGTCTATAACTGACTTATAACCCGCCTTCTCGGTTTATAACCTATACTTATATAGCTGTATACCAAAAAAGATACTTCACTTATGCAGCTAGCAATTAATTTTTAAATCATTGCACCTTAAAGTTTAAGGTTACTTACTTAGGTGAGTTCTAAAATGAGGATCTGGTCTTGGACCTACAAACATTATTTGCATATTGATGTTAATATTATATATTAATATAGCATAACATTATAAGGCCAAGGGATGTGAGGTGTCAGTTTACCGTAAACAGAAATTTTGAAAACGATACGGATATCATAATTCATTATTTTCCAGCATGCCGGTTTATAGTAAAATACAGGGTACAATCTAAAGAGGAAGTGTCATTTTCAGCAAAAAAACCGGGGGGTTGCGGAACACAGGGACTAGGGGGGGACTAACTAATTTAAGCTAGTACTCTTTATTAACTGGTTTCACACTGCTCTAACAAAGCCATTGATTGGCTGGGTAATATTAACCAAGAAGAATACATCCTATATGCCAATATGGCCATCCAAAAAGTGTAAAGATTGTCAATATTTATAGAAATAGCTAACAGTCTCAATATTTTGACAAATAATGAAAATTTTAAGCGGGAGCTCGGCGGCCAGGCGGGTGGTTTATGGTAAACTGACACCTGACTTCCGTTGGCCTAAATTATTTCATGTAGTATTTCATTTCAAAGAAATTGATTTGTTATAAATACCTTGGTGAACATTCACATTTTGTGCTCTTGGTGAATCTAGAATGTGAAATGATATATTACCATATAATATTACCAATTTGAAAAAGGAACACATGTTTTACAAATATTGAACTGTACAGTAATAAGATAATAATTTCAATTAATAATTTCAAGTATTATCAATAATTAGACAAAATGTTTTCATGGCAAGACCAATGAAAGTGTGCAGTAAAAATGAAAGGCATATCAGTTGGCTATATATATAATATAATAATTTAGCATACTCAAAGTCGATGGGATAGTACTTTGTGTTACTCTAGCTCGGAATATCCAACAATATTCCGAGTTTCAGACAAAACAAGATTGCTGCTCAGTTTGTTTCGTTTACAGAAAATGAAATTTTATGAATTAATATATATATATATATATAGTATTTGTTTAAATGGTATATTATATGTTAAAACAATTATTTACCTCAGTGTGGGTGAATAATGGCAGATGTCTACCTCGACGCTACGCGTCTTGGTAGGTATCCGCCACTTTTCTCCTCCACTTCGGTAAATAATTGTTAATAAATAGATTATTAAAGTAAAACAAACTACAGATAAACTGTATATACCTCCTGTCCTTGTATTATTAATTTCGACATAAGTGCCATCCCCCATAATAATAGAACCAGTGCCACCTTCAATGTTAACATTAAACTTAGAAGCCATGTTAAATGAAAGCACTGTCACAGAACTGTAAAGAAAGGTTTCGTACAATAACAAATAAAAAATTTATAAACTTCCTAGAAAATCGAAATTGAAAGTGGAATTCTTGTTCCCAGTACCTTCACAATAGACTGAAGAGTGACGTCATTTTAAAGTCGACGTCTGTGGCCATCTATACTCGGCGTAAAACAAATTTACACAAAGTTTGACCTGCGAAATTTGTAAATTATGATATACCAATTGTATATCTAACAAATTTTCCTTTGTTATGGTCTAAAGTGGATATAAACCAGAGTTTCAGTACAGAAAAAGTTCGGGAAAATGCGAGATTTTGGGCAATGTTAAAATATGAGGACCACCTTTTGTTTTGAACAGAACTGATGGCCAGTACGGACTTGACTTTCTCTTCTGAATTTCTTTTGGAAGAAAATTTGAAGAGAAATTACTTAACGCACACCAAAGTATAAGAAAAATAGCGTTAGAACTTGGTAGCAACTTAAAACGTTTATTTTACATTTGAACAGAAACAAAGATTCATTGTTAAATGTTCGTAAAAGTTCATGAATGACATGCGCAGTTGCTCATATCGTTAGCGATAGGTTTATACTGTAATAGCAAAGGGATCGTGGATAGTTTTCTGTTAATTGTATTGACAGAAAACTGCGTTTAGTTGCTTTCCTGTGAGTAGCATAGTCAGTGAATGATTATGGCATCGTGTGTTGTGAAACTGAAAAACAGCTGATTATTATATTCTTGCTGTGATGCCATACAACAGAATTATCATCAATGCCGAAGGGCCACTCAGTGGTACATCGTCTCCCTGTATTTTTGTGCAAAAATATGCAGTTTACTGGCTAGGACTAGACCAGCCAATTTATGCGATCTGCGCGAACTCCAGGTTAAAACTTTAGGGGTTGTGCCGCGAGTGAACTTTCTCGTCAAATCTCTAATTGGTCAGTTCCATTTTTCCATAGCGACGTGGTAGCAACGTATTGTCTAGGGTGACTCTGATATAAATATTCATTAGTGGTTTAATCATGTCAAACGAAAGGATGAAACCCAATCGCTAAGAAAAAATGGAACTGACCAATCAAGAGCAATTTTGGTTTAAGGTCGTATTCTTTGGTCATACATCGAGTTATTTTGTACTTTATTTGCGTGAAAACTGCCATACCAAGTAAGTTAATTTTTAGACGCGTGCTAGGCGTCTTTATAATTACCTTTGTTGTTCCGCCCGTCTGTCTGTCGGTAGGTCCGTCGGTCCATCCTGTCCTATATTGCTCTAATATATTCATGAGAGACAAAGCAATCACTTCTGGTATTAAATACACACATGCACAGTTGATTTTGTTGAACGAAAACACGTGTGCACGTGTTTTCTGTCTGCTGGTATAATTTTTTGACTGTGTTTATTTAATCTAAGTGTACATGGTTACATGATTTGTTGATTTGCTCTGGTTTGATATATTGCTTTAATGTAAGTACTGTAGTGGCGCTATCAGCTTTTTACTATAGCTAAATATTTTGATTGGACAAAATACAATTTCAATCCTGGTAAAATTATACTTATAAATCATTAAAATAATAATAAAAATTTTTTTTGTTTTATATATTTGGCGGACTAAAGTAAACAAATTTAGTGAGAGTGGACATTTGTATTGGCATCTGTAGATATTTATATGTTGATTTTTCATGTGCCACCACGTCGTTCACCAAAGTCATTATATCCAACAAGTGTTTATTCTGCGCATGCTCTTTTAACTGCTTTATAAGGGTCGAGATAAACCATGACCCATTCTCCCTAGTCCTGTACGAATACAGTCCGTCAAATGTCGAGTGAGCAACGAGCACATCCGATTGATTTGGTAAGAAAAAAGGATTTTTTTCTTCTACCCCGTCGTGTTCAATGCCGCTTGCTCGACAAGCTTGAATAAAGAAAATCTTTGGTTTACTTTTTAACCATTCGCAGTTAATAAACTTGGATACAATCAAATCCACATCTATCGTGTTTTCATCTGTCCCAAAAACCTTGTCTTCTTTTCCATGGCTCATAAGAAAACAGAGATAAGCATCGTAATTAGAAAATTCTGGTCGACGAAGTTTCTTTAAAACATTCTCAAAATAAATTTCCATCTGAAAAACCTGCTGGTTTTCAACAAAGTCAACAGTAAGCCCTCTACTTTGGCAAAATTCTTTGATGGTTTCAACATCTTTTTCAGAACCAGTTCTTGGTGTTAGAGTGTTGCGAAATTTTACGTTGTTAAGTATTGATACATAACCTTTCTTAATTATGTAATTTTGTTTCAAGCTGGAAACTAAAAACCAAACAAAATAAAATTCAGTGTGCATAGGGTTCATATAGGTTACGTAGGAAATAAATGGTGGACTAGGAACTGATATGGACGCGAGGAAGGAAACATGAGTAAATTAAACCACTAAATCCGCTATCATGCTCGCGTGTTAGCCTTGAAAAATCTCCATGATCATAATATAAATTTGTTTCTTTTAGTATCCTTATAGAATAACCCAAAAGCCACTGCGGTGGAGAGTGAGATTAAGATTCATGGCGGGACGCGAGATGGATGGTGCCGTCGACTTTGCGTAAAATCAAATCCAATAATTATAGTTTATGCATTTTAAAATGATTAATTGCAGTTGTACAGTTAACTACTTTGAAGTTTGAAATTTAATATACTAGCTATAGATTTACAATTTCTACACCTCGTGTATCCGTCATTGTTGTGGCACCTCGTCGTGAATCGTAAGCTCGCTATTACTTAATTTGAAATCAGGGCATACATTACCTGGCACTGAGTATTGTTGTTTGATCAAACCAGGCCGACCGTCTCCATCTGTGGTTAGTGCCTCTTCAACCTGTAGTTTGTGATAAACAGTTTAGATTGAGGTACATTGTAACGAAGATTGTCATTTGTGATTACACGATAATGACAAGAAAAAAGGTTGACATTTTTGTCAAAAAAACCGTTTCCATTAGAAAAATATGTATTTTACGGCAAAACACGAAAGAATTCGGCGAAAATCACTTTAGCATAGAAAAGCTCAACAACGTTCGCTTAGCTCCCATTAGCAAGAATATACCTACTACAAATCACTAGTCATCCATTTGAAGTGGTCCCTCTATTCAGTTGGCTTAGTACGATTATTGCTTGTGCCCCCTGTGTCTCCTAAAGGCCTAATTACACGATACGATTAGTTGTGTGGGATTTGTATCCTGGCGTATGTGATTGAGTGAGCAGAGAAAAAGTATCAGGTTTTAGACTCGCTATTGGTTGTTGAGTTGAGAAAAATGGCGTAGCACTGATTTCCATACGTCAGGATACGAATCGCATACAACTAATCGTATCGTGTAAATGGGCCTTAACAATGACCACCAACAAAACTTACGTCATCGGTTCCAGGCTCTCTATTTTCGCAAGATAGTTTAGTAGTTCCACACTGACACCTGTCAGTACAAGGAACATTATCATCTTGACAAGGACAACCAGCTCTTTTTGGTCCAGAGCCTCTTTGACATGTGTTTTTACAATTACATGGTGGCTAAATAAATGACAGGCAATGGAAATATTATATATGGAGATCAGTGGTTTAAGTCAACATGGCGGTCAATGACGTCACACTACATCTAGCATTTAGTAAGGTATAGCAACTGGTTCTATAGACACTGGTTGTATTTACCTTTATTTTTTGTACTGTGATGACGTCACCATTATCAGCAGTCACGTGGTCAGTGTTATTTACTTTGTTCTTACACAGCCATCTAGTTGTTCCACACTGACATTGATCAGTACACGAGACTTTTTTATCTTGACATGGACAACCAACTCTTTTTGGTCCTGTGCCCCTCTGACATGAATTTTGACAATCACATGGCGGCTGGGTGAACAACAACAATTAGTAGAAACCTACGAATGTTCTAATGGAAATCAAGCCATTTCATTGGCTTTGTTACTCGCTATCCATTTGTCGACAGATAGCAAGAAGTGACCAAGTTTTGTAACACTTTTTTTAAATACGAATAAGCTATTAAAAAATCGTGTGGAATATTATTTTCTTAATTTGTCTTTCTACAAAAACAAGTAGACTTCTGCAAGCTGATAGTTGATTTGCTCTTTGCATTCATCAACTTTCAGCTTACAGAAATCTCGAGCTCATATCTTAATTATTAATTGGTGAACTGTGATAATAATCATGTTCCAATAAAAAAGTTTACAATTAAAACTCACTTCGTTTAGCTGTGCAAAACTCTCTCTATTTTTACAAAATAGTTTAGCAGTTCCACATTGACATTCGTCAGTACAAGAAACATTTTCATCTTTACAAGGACAACCAGCCCTTTTTGGTCCAGAGCCTCTTTGACATGTGTTTTCACATTTACATGGTGGCTAAAATGGTATTTTATGTACAAATGAAAAAATTGAGGAAGCGCGGCTAGGATGATACATAATAAGAAATAAACAGGATGCGTTGTTCTTTGACCAAGGTGACTTTAATTATTCGAGCTTTTGGCTGCCAGGAAATGAACGGGAAATTATATATGAAATATTAAACAAAAAACGTATAAATATATACATAAATATGACATGTATGACTGTATGCATTTATATAACAAATTTTTTGGTTCTATATTTCATTTATCATTTCCGGCATGAAATCTGCAGTCGGGCAGCCAAAAGCTTGAAAAACGTCTCAAAATTATTACCTTAAAAGCAAATGTTTAAAAAAAATGAAAAGGAAGTAGATTATTGAAGAAGATTATACAATATAAAGTTGATATGTGGTTCTGTGTGTTCTCGTTAGACTGTTCCCCCAGTAAGGCTAACTCGCCGTTGATTTATATTTGAAACTCTTATCAGTCTTACCTATAAAACTGTATTTTTTAAAGTCAGTATTGTTTATTCCCAATTAGTCCAGTATTATTACAGGAGGAAACCAAGTACCTGACCTGCAGTGTTTTGTTAGGTAAGGAAGTACTCATATATTTATACACATATAGCGAAGAACTTTTTAACTTTTAAAATGAAACGTGAAGGGTACACATGTTTATAATGTGACAAGGACCTTCCTTCACTATTAACCTGATATATTTACCTTCGTGTTCAACTCATTGTCCAATGGTTCTGTCGTGGAGGAATGAGACGACATTGTTTTAAAGTTATTCTGCAACAGGATTAAATACGCTGATTTTGTGAATTTGTGTTCAGAAACTTGTGTACTAAATTAGTTGTCGATTTTGCCAGAATGAAACGATCTTTAAAATGGAGGATATTGATCTTTCTAAGTGAAAGTTCTGCGCTAAAATATCAAATGCATACCGTCTGGAAAATGAAAGTGTGAAACGAAAATAAAAAATACTTTATAAAAAATAAGATTCATTTGACCACTTTTTCCGTTTGAGACAGTAAGTAATTTTGTTGAGTATTTTTGTACAGTATTTTTGTTGAGACAGTGAGACAGTAAGCAATAATTGACATAATTAATTTCATTTAAAAAATATAAATTAAAATAATTACAGACTTGATATGATATATCACTTAATTATAACAATAATTTGTTTACCCGTCAGAAGGCCATAAAGTACGAATGTCAATAAAATGAAATGAAATTATTGAGTATGTTCAACATAGCGTTGACGTCCAAGCTTCTTTCCTAGAAAGCCTTCATCCTTCTTAGAAATAAAACATCCATCACAGAATGCTGCAACAGGCTGTATTACCCCCGAGCCATCTTTTTAACGCCGACTAGTTAAAAGTGACAAATTTACTTAACACTGAAAAATGTGAATCGATTTCTTCCGGCCAATTGTTAAATTCAATTTCTGTTTCATTTCTAACAATCAAAGAGAAATTTTTGCGTAGTTTTATTTAAAAAAACTCAGTTAATGATGTCTCAGATGGGCGATCCATTGAAAATGAAACAAATGTATTTTATATGAGTTTTATTTTTCCGTACAAATGTGAAATGGTAAAACTCGCTGTAATGAAAAGGAGACGTGTTTTCTGACCAAAATTATTTATTCGAGCTTTCGGCTGCCCGACTGTAGCCTTCAACGGGAAAATAAAAATGAAATATAACACTTATGAATGAACTATAATACAATGTTATGAATTAGAGATATGGTAATGTGATCACTTAGTCACACTTACTGAGTAAAACTAATTATTATATGACTAGTATAGTTCATCCGTCTATCCACTAAAATCAAGCATTCTGATTGGTTATTGAGCGGTCGGTACCGGCCAGGTTCGGCGGGAATTTTTGATCGTTTTTAGTCATATAATAAATAGTTTATTGACTGAGCTTGTTCGGATACAGGTCTCATTCTTTTTTCGTTTGCATGGACAAGCTTAAAAAGGCTCGGTCCAGACAAGCGAAAAACGAACTCGACCTGTATATATACATGTATTAAAATATAAAAAGAAACATACTCCAAATAAAAGGTCCATCTTGAACTCAAGATTTGAGAAAGACAAGAGGAAACTATTAAGACAGTGATATTTCGAATTTATTTCAATTTATTGTTCTGACCATTCTGGCACAGTGAATACTAGAGCTTATTCTCCGCGCGGCGTTAAACAACGTCGCTTAGCAACGGTGACCAAGGTTTTCTGTGAGCGAGAGAGAAATGGCTAAAGAAAGATCAAAACGTTTTCAACATTTACGGTAAATATGGCCAATTCCTTGTCGAATATACGACGACTTAATGACCAAAGAATGGATTTACCTGGGGTTGATGAAGCCAAGCTAAAAGCACGGCTCTTGGCCAAGCCACAACTTCAACAAAATCCGAAGGCTTTGAAGTTTTCTGGTATTACCGCGTCTCAGAAAAATAAGGTATACACACTAGTATACAATATTTCTTGTTTATTTCAAGTTTTTTTTACATTGCTAGTGCAACTTTGTGTTATCTGAATTTGTTTTCTTTTATCTTTCAAAAGACTCAGTTCTGTCTTGTTATGGGTAAATGTTAAACATGTACATAAACTTATTTCTCATTTACTATTGCCGTATTGCCGCGTGTTTTTAACATCTTTTTTTTCTAATAGAACTCCTCTGTTGTTGGAAAGCTAGAACCATTGGTATGTCTATTTTTATTTGTCTTGATTTTTTATATTGAAGTAGTTTCTTTAACATACATTAAAGTCATGAATTTGGTTTAAATATTTATTATACGTGAACTGAGTTCAGATTTTGGCAGAACTACCTGTAAAGTTTGGGCATGTTATTAGCAATGTTGTTGGTCACCTAGATGCTTTTCGTTTTTTTCTCTGGGTGTCATATCAACACAGAAACAATTCATGGTCAAAACAAACTAGTCATTCCTTGTTGCAATTTCCAGTTCATAAAGTTTAAGATATGGGCTAAGAATGCAGTGCAGAAATTGAGATTGCAGAGGACAGAAATAGGAATGGTTAGGTAGATCTTTATGGCATCTTGCACCCCTTGGTGTAAGACATTAGGGACATGTAGGATAACAACATGGCAAGAATGGCAAAAGCAAATTTCCTCAAGTAATGACTGAAAGAAATTGCAATGTATTACCCATTGTATAAAGTTTAACCCAGTTTGAAGGGTTTATTGGAGGATCTTTATAGTTGAGCGGCTTCACAGTATTGCTTGTTACGGCTTGAGATGTAGTTATTGTTTAGAAAATGTACAAATGTTCAGTTTAACATTGTAAGCAGACCGAAGACGGTGCCTGAAACTCCCTTGGGACTTCAAATTATTCCATTTTATAAACTCCATCATATTAACCACCATGGCTGTCATGTTGCCATTATGTTTGCTTTGTACTTTTTTGTTTTCCAACCCAAAGATTAAATATAGGTAACCTTTAGACATGTTGTCCTTTATGCATTACATGTTTGGGGTTTTTTAGCCCAACTTGGGAGCCTATCAAAAACGAAAACACAAAAAACCTGAAACAAGTAATGGACTACCTGAGAAAGAAGTTCCTAAGAAGAAACGACAGGTGAGTATTGAGCCTGTAGCAAGAACAACATCACCTTTGCCAACATTACCTGATGAGTTATTAGAGAGACAAAGAACTTTTGATGAAAGATCAGGACAGCGACCATTCACAGGAGATGTCAGTTTTTTGGAAAGTTATACAGCTCAAGGAGCAAAAGATCCACTAGATTTTGTAGAAATTATAAAGTCAAATCCAAAACTTGGATTCTTATATATGAGTGCTGCTGTTGATAGATCATCAATTGAGTATAATCCTTATAACTTAAGGTACTATTTTCTCACTATCAATTTTATTATTATTATTATTATTATCATGATTATTATTATCATTATCTTTATCATAATTGTTATGGTTATCATTATTATTATTGTTATCATTCTTGTTGTTGTTGTTGTTGTTGTCATCGTCATCATCATTGTTGTTGTTGTT
The DNA here is from genome assembly GCA_026546875.1 of Pteroeides caledonicum. Taxonomy (NCBI): domain Eukaryota; kingdom Metazoa; phylum Cnidaria; class Anthozoa; order Scleralcyonacea; family Pennatulidae; genus Pteroeides; species Pteroeides caledonicum. The sequence continues at coordinate 13,745 of JAOBAZ010306155.1, forward strand.
GTTGTTGTTGTTGTTGTTGTTGTTGTTGTTGTTGTTGTTGTTGTTGTTGTTGTTGTTGT
>JAOBAZ010306266.1:0-13799 GCA_026546875.1 Pteroeides caledonicum
TTATTAAACTGCTTAAATTGAACAAATAAGTTTTGCTGGTTGTATAAATAATGAATATGACTTAAAAATAAATCCACTAAGTGAAATAGCAAGTTACTGAAAGTGCTGATATTTTTATAACTGATAACACAGTACTGAAAAAATCTTTTTCTATTTTAAATACATTGTAACTCATTGTAATTTTTTACCAACATTAGCATCCTGAATACTTAGTGAATGGGAATAGTTTACTGTCCTGTGCACAGCTGCTTTTTGGTTGCCATGGAATTATTTTAGTTTAGCATTTTTTTTATATATAAAGTTTTTTCATATTTTTGTACCATAGTTTTTATATTGGGGATTTCAACATATTTTAAAGGAATAAAGTGTCCAAGGTGTCACTTTCACAGTATTAGTATGACTATGAGTTGGCAACTTGCGAGATTATCGATTCCTGATAAACAAAACCCAGGCCATAGCAACCGGTTGTAAAAACTCTTTCCCAATATTTAATTCTTGAAAAAATAAGAAAACTCTAAAGTGCTTTCTTGTATGTTTGAGGGCTGTATATTCCAAACTCTTCACTTCGTAACATCGTAGGCCAGAGGAGTGTATTACTAAAATTGATATAAGCAAGCATATTGCGACGAACTCATTATTTATTCTGCAACCAGTCCATATCAATCAAAACGTAATCATTAATTTTTCCAAATATGGTTGATCGTAATTTATGGATGACAGGTGAAATACTTCAAATAAGTTATAAACACAATTCCGTAAGAAAAAGGCATACTCAACATTAAGATTATCGCGGCAGAGTAGCAAAAAAGTCATTTTACCTACCGAAATATTACAGTCTTTTTCTAACTATTGTATGTCAGAAGCATACTTAATAATCATTACGACATTAGAATTTACGGTTTGTCAACTTCCTAATAATATTAAGGTCTTCTAAAATCCATGATCACATTGCATAAACGAAAAATATAAAGTGAGTAAAGTTTTTTAAAAACTCGTAAAGTGTATACTAGTGTACTTAATGTCATAAGACATTGAAGACTTTTACAATGCAATTTGATTCAATATGCCTATGGAAACGTTATTGCCATTAATCGACTTTTTGAATAGGCTTGGATATTTCGCTAGCATATTTTAACCTTGGATATTCAAGTTAAGTGTGAGGTTAGTTTTTACTAAGCCAGGACCAGATCATACATGGAATATGGAAAGTATTATCGTGATATTTTTTAAGTTATTCTCCATTTCCGCGTAATTATAAACACTCAACACCTACTAACCTACGTAATATTATAAAAGAGGCACAGGATTACAAGCAGACTTGTTTATTACTTTCGTGCGAATGGTGAAAAGAAAAATGTCAACGGAAGTACAAAACGACGTAGAGATACGAGTAGAGAGCGACGTAGTATACACGAAGCCCTAGGGACAGATGTGCGCAACGCAATTATCCTTCAACTAAAAACATTGCAGTATGATATTAATACTCCGAATAGGAACGATTAAGCTGAATAAAGCAATATTAAGAGTAGATTAAAACTAAAAACTTGTACTCACTGCGAACTATTCTTTTAAATCGTGTCCAGAAGCCAACGGGAACATTTCGTTGTTCAGTCTCAACACGGTTATCTGCATCGATTTGCTTTTGATGGGCAACGGGTTCCGCTTCCATTCCAGTTGGCGCAACATCAACGGCGGTGGCTGTAGATCGCCGAGGAAAATCGATGTCGTCAGTCACATCGTTCTCAGCCGACCAGGCGCTTCTTGAATGGGCTGAAACTGGTCGCGTCGACATCTCTATTGGGTTGTCGGTACCGAGACTTATTTGTGAACCAGTTCCTTTTCTTCGTTTAGTATTTGTAAGTTTATCAGAACTCATATCCCGTACAGTTTTAGTGTGATTTCGTTTACCTGCCCAATACGCAGTTGTTCGCAAAATAAAACGTACGGTACAGCACTGCTGTGTTTAACAAATATGAATAATGCGGCCACAAAATAGGGCTCGAATGTCATTGCTATAGTTACTGTATTTGCGGGTTGGACCTAGGACGCTAATGAGAAATTGGCATTTGCACTAAACAACCGATTGGTTGTGCCGGATATTTAGCTCTTTCAAACTGTAAATGTCAGAGAACCTACAATTTTGTAAAATTTGCGACCATTTCGAATATTATATCAGAAAAATGGGAACAGTATACACAAAACGGGTCTTATCAAATTTTATAAAATTTAAATTTTCTTCTTGGTCAAGTTACTAATTTTAACATTATTGATATAGCCCACATCACCGCATAAATTGTGAATGATGCAGGTGGAGTCAAACTATTTTCACTCTTCCACTGAGTGACTGCAACTACAACTGAAAAATATTTTAATATCAAGAATTCAAAGAGTATCATTGGGTTAATAATATTAGACAATAAAACAAAAACGGTAAAACATATTTTTCTGTGACAAATGTAAAACAGTAGTACGGAGGCCAGCTGCAGCCGAAGTTAATAATTAATGGTGTTGATTACCAATAGAACCAATGTTGTGGCGAGCTGCCTTAACAACATCAAAAAATGTCATGTTTACTAAAAGCGTGTTACGGATTACTTTGTTCGTCAGCAATAAAATTAAAGAAATTTATCAAATAAGTGATTGAATATTTTATCCGCATATAACACGAAGTTGACAAATTGTTTTTTTTCCCAAATGTAAAACTTGGTAACAAGATCTCATTTTTCTCTTACTAAAATCAATATACTAGGTGTACACAGTGTTGCGTATTTACAGACAGAAAGAAGGCAACCCAGCATAACCGGACGTTTTAACCACACGGTTTCTATAGGTAATAATAGTTTACTATAGGGATGTGCCGGATACCACATTACCGGATACTACCAGATATCGCAAAATTACCGGATACTGTTGAATATCGCACAATTACCGGACACCGGATACTGCCGGATACCACATTACCGAATACCGTCGGAGATCGTAAAATTACCGGAATCCGGCACATCCGTAGTTTTCTAATGACAACAAGTTATTATCAAACTAATATATAATAAAGAACATGATATGTTGAACAGCAAATTTATGAGTCCTAAAAACGAATTAATGATAAAATATTTTTGACGTTTCGGCATTTATTAACCCCTTTCCGCCGATAGGGGTCGCAAACGACCCCATTCAGTACAATGCATAAACAATACGACATAAGCAAAAACAAAAGCAAGGACAAAGAGATAACAATGAACAAAAAAAATAAAAATTAGGCGTCTAAAGGTTAAAAGCTTTTAATGACATTGGAAATATATTTTTCATTGTTTCAAATGAAACAACTTGTAAATTTGTTTAATAAGTTACTTTATAAAAACGTCCGCCATCTTGAATATTCCAGGAAGTACACTGTTATACATAACGATACAACCATAGTTCTTATATAGTAGCATTTTATTACTGTAAGATATGCATTTACAGTATATGCTTATTGAAAAACAGGGAAAACTCCTGCTACGTAATAAAACTTAGCCATCCCAAGTGTTTTCCGCCATGATATCCATATCTTCTCCCGACATAGGAAGAAAAAGGGGGTCACCACGTGGTCACGTGGTAGCAGCAACGCTACCTGAAAATTTGAGGCTACTGCCTGGCAGCCTTTGCCAGCCTACCTTGTTTTTAATCAAAAGTAACGATTAATTGTAGGCCACAAATGGAGAGACCGCTGCCTCTGATCTCACGTCTAGTTCAGCCCATTGAACTCTATATGATTCAGCCCCGTTGGTCAGAATAAATGTAGTTTGACAAGTGACCTGTCCTCCGAGTTGTGTAAGTTGTAACAATATAGTATATATGGATAGAGTTTAATTGATCTCTCCTGTGAAGTTTATCCACGTGTTCAGGTACCTTTTCCCTCAGTAAAATTAGCAATCCTAGCAATAAGAGAGAGCCCCACCCAGTCAGAAAGCTACTAGCCAATTGAAAAAAGTATAGTGATTATCGACATAACGCATAATGCAGATATTATGTGGGTGGGTTGACCTTCACGTTTGGACTATTTTATGGTGTAGTATTAGTATAAGTAATAGTATGGTTTCGAGTGCAACTTGGAAAAAAACATGTACGAGTGAGTTTTTCAAAGACCATCAAAATAGCACGAGTCCATAGGACGAGTACGATTTGAAGTCCTTGAAAACTCACATGAAATGTGCTTGTTTTTTCAAATTACACCAGAAATCATACTATTACTTCTTAATAATATACATTAAAAAATTATAACGTCATGTGCACCCGAATCACATAAGAAAGTGATCGATGATTAATTTATTCATATTCATCAAAGAAGTATTTGAATTTCATAACAACTATCAGCCAAAGTTCAGCACCGAGCAAAACTTGGAAAAATGTGATTGGTTACCTTTGCTGTAACTCATGTTTTTAGCCAATCAGATCGCATAGATGGTAAAAGTAATTTGCAGTAAATTACCATTTTTGGCAGTGTATTTGAATCAAATGCACTAGCTGTTCTTAATCAATCAGAAAATAAATTTTCAAATAACTCTTCATGTATATTATTATCAATGTAGTTAATATATTTAATAAACTGTACAAAACTAGATGCTAATTTTGCCAGCTGTCTCTCATCGATGGTATCAAGCAGAAAATTCAAACGCAACTCCACTCTCAAACAAGGCTAGTAGATCCACTAAACGTAGGTCGATAGGAAGACAATTTATATACCAGACTAACAGTAAATGAATTTGATTGAGCGCCGTTCTATCGCACATTTTACACCGTGTTGCATGTTTGAAATAAGCTGGTTGGAGCCAATATGACGTTTCGTTTAAATATAGTTAATACAGAAATTAATGAGTTACATGAAAATTACGAGTACTTCTAACATTTTTGTTAAATTTTGTTGAAAGAGTTCATTAAGGATATCTTTTTTATACGATATATTTTTACTCGTTATTAATAACAATTGTTGGGTCGTTAGGATTATCAAATCTGTCCATGGATTTGATGCTTAACAAACTCAATACACCACCGTACAAAATAGCAACCAAGACACCTGTAGTCAACAGACCCATCCAAATGGGAGGAGTGAAAAATCCAATGCAGTTGACAGAATTTGAAAATGATACATTGCTTGTCTGTTGTGGGTCGACCTGCAAAACAAAGTTTAGGTACAACTATAATAATATTTCATTAAACGTCAAGACAGTTGGGATACTTAGGACATGGCTTAGAGTAACGCTGTGTATGAAATATGTGTATGTTGAGCCTCAAGCACTTGTTGTTTCACAGGAAACATACTTGACAAAAACTACATACGAAGGTTCAAATGTTTAGTTGAGTGGCTATCATGGGAAAGATATGGAATCAAAACCTTTCAAAGCAGATTAGCGTAATAATAAACTACTGACTGGAATCTTGAGATGTTTTGCTGTGAACAGATTATGTTTCCTACGCTTTTTGTTCGGACTTTTATCTGCCCAGAAATATTTTACGACCTGCAGCTCTGGTACATTGCAGGTTTTTATGACCGTAAGGTCAGTCAGCAGACATGATGTGATCGCGCGAGCACCGGTCAATGAACTCGATGTGTAACTGGAGAGAGATCTCTGGATTTCCATCAGCTTGTAAAATTGAAGCCAAATTTTATAATTGTAGTACGTCATTCCAGTCTCTTTGATCGGTCGCAAACTGTGCAAATGACCAAGCAAAGAGACTGAAAATGACGTACTAAAATTATGAAAACTGGCTTCAATCGGCAATCCAAAGACATCCCTCCAGCTAAATAGAGTACGTATCGAGCTCACAAGGATCGGTTGGTTGGGTGTGTGGACAAGAAATCCGGAAATCCGGCGAGAGTATTACGATCTTTGACGAGTTTGGATACGAATGCTTTACGCGACGATGTGCTTTGGCTGTATCGTGCTCTTTTGAGGCTTTTGGTTTTTTCGAACAAGTGCGTTTGTGCCAGTGTTACTTCGTGGTTAGGCACTGTTTATGTGTGGGTTCATCTACGTATTCGAAACCAGCGTTTGTTTGCGCTTCAGGTCGGTCTCACTTAGAAGAGAAGATCCAGAATTCTTATAGTTATAAATAAATAGCTTATTCAATTTATGAAAGCAAGAGCAACTGGCCTTTCAAGGTAAATTTTGGAATGACATGTTGCTAACGTTTTATTTGAGCGTGTTTTTCTTGCTTTATCTAAAACGATTTGTGAATGAATATGAAAAAACTGTACAAAATGTCAACGTTTTGTTTGTTTATTTGTTCATGTGTTGTCATGCGCCGTTGACGTTGTTGAATGTAACCTTCAAATGATGTCAAAGATTGGGAAGTCAGATCCTACTAGTAGTCATTTTGGCCGATTTCAGACAAGATGCAAGATCTAGGCAAATTCAGACAGTGTGTGTCACTATTCGTACTTTCTCCTGAAGGGAGATTTCTTTAAACTGAAAACAATACAACCATACTACAAGTTGCAGTTTTACAACTCGCAGACTCGCAAATACCATTTTAGTTGCCCTCTGCAGCACGTACAATGCAGTATGTGGTACGTGGTGTGTGGTATGCGGTATATGGAATACAGGATATGGTATGTAGTAGATTATACCATAGTTAATGGTTAGGAATCTCGATTAAAATTCAATAGAGCTAATTATCTATGTTATTGTCCAAGTTTATACAAAATTTTGGTCGCTTCGTTTCGCTACGTTTGTCTTCTTACTCAAACAACCAATAAGAATAATAGAACAAAACAAATTTGAAGCACTGTCGTTGGTCACTTTTCGCAAAATACAAAAGGCACGTGAGCTAAAGCAAACATAATTTTGCATAAGCATAATCCAACATAGATGATGAGTTTTATTGAATTCTAATCGTGTTTCCTAACCATGTACAGTACTCCAGTAACTATGATTATACGTACAGTGTAGTACGTCTAATGTACTACGTTGGTGTGTACTTTGTGTGGTGCAGCGTAACACAACAAATACGGCGCAGTTCAGAGGTGAAGTACGGCATAGATAAGCACACCGCAGTGCAGTGTAGTGCAGTGCAGTGCACTGTAGTGCACTGTAGTGCAGTGTAGTGCAGTGTAGTGCAGTGCAGTGCAGTGCAGTGCAGTGCAGTGCAGTGCAGTGCAGTGCGGTGCAGGGCGGTGCGGTGCTTTGCATTTTCCATTTTTTTATTCAATTCTTACCTGAAAGTCTGTCATTATTAATGTGTTATTGTCACTTTGGATGGTGTAACGACCACAAGCATACGACATGCTGGCTGGCACATCCATATGCGTCTCCACATTCTTGTCATTGCCAGAAGAACAATCAAAAGAATCTTGAAAATTTCTCCCTGGATTACTAAAAAGAGTTCCTGCCACGCTAATGTTTACACATGACCAATAAGGACCAGTTATCGTGAACAAAAAGCTGAAAAATAAAAAGTTTTTTTTAATTAGTTATGTGTGTATTTAAAGGCCAGGTTACCAAAATACCGCTAAATTACAGCAACGATTTTTTCCGCCACTAAAAGTTGGGACACTGTCGAGTTATTACAGTTATATTTTCATGTTGAAACAATTAAGAAAATAAAGATAAATAACAAAATGGTCAAAATGCGTGTTTTTACTGGCGGTTCCTCTAACGAATAGCCTAAGGTCAAAACATCTCCAAAATTAATTGCGCGTTTTGACCATTTACGTCCACTGTTTAGCTTTATATTTCATATTTACTGTCCACGCCACACACAATCTTTTTCTGTATCAAGTTTTCTTTCATAGTAGCAACAAGTATTCGTAAAGTTATACAGGGTTAGAATTTCAGTTATTACCTACATTATAAAAAATATACATTATTTTTTATTTACTTATTATTATCCCAGACAAGAGCATTGATATAACTCGTAATTGTAGTCCATATAACTTTACTTTAACTTAAAACATAAACCAAACTATTTTAGATTCTCCCTTTCCCTCATACAGTAAACTCATGAAGCAATCTGCCCATTGATATTCACGTCCCCGGTAAAAACACTTGAATCCAGACTTATTATCTCACAATCTTTCGTAACCACACATCCAGTATATAATGTAGTTAGTTTTTGTAAGGTGGCTCCATTCTGTTAGGGTAAAATTGTCAACTTTTAGTTTGAATCACGGATGTGTACACCAAAATTTAAAAACAGAAAACTAAATTAAGTATTGTTAAATTATTATTACGTGTTGAGAATGAGATAATTCTATAATGAACCGTACGAGCTGTTGCTGAAACAGAAAGCTGAAAATATTGAGATAATCGTAATGAAAGTGTAATTGGCGGCCATTTTGAAACAACAACGTTGCATAAACATTGTTGTTTCAAAATGGCCGCCAATTACACTTTCATTGCGATTATCTCAATATTTTCAGCTTTCTGTTTTTAAATTTTGATATACACATCGGCAATTCATACTAAAAGTTGACAATTTTACCAAAAGTGTATCGAGCCACCTTACACGATACCGGCACCCCTCCTGACGTTTTTAAAAGCGCCATGCATTATTTTAAGGTTTTCATCCGGAACAAGTCAGGATTGGTTGTTTGTATCTCAATATTATGTTTGACGTGCTTCTCCAACATAATGTATTTGTATTTTATAAAAGGAGACAGTTACCAACTGGGATCTTGGTCCTGTTATTGTACTTAACACTAAAATATAGTTTGATGGTAAAATTATTAATGTTCCCACGTTCGTTAAAAAAACACGTTCAAAATTTCATATAAATAATTATTTAAAATAAAATACTACTTTATAGCTTACATAACAAAAAAAGGAAAATGATTAAAATGAGAAAAAATATTCCTTAGAGACCTTCTTCATTAAAAGGCTTTATATATTTGATTTTTTTAATGTCTAGTGAAAAACCCACCAACAAAACTTACGTGAACATACCTGAACGTTATTTGACTTCCGTTTTTGAAGCTTTTGTCGGGAATGTCAAATCTACAACAAAAATAAAACTGATTTTTATAAAGAAAGATAAATGTTAAAAGAAAAGCAAATTAATAACTAAAAGTGACAAAAATATGTTAATAATAACAATACAATAAATTAAACAGAATTTAATATTACCAAGGATTATAGTTACAGTAATATAGTTGTTTATAAGTTGTTTTATAAATATTGTTTGTAAGCTTCGACCAAAATGAATGTCTCATCGTATTTCTTTCCGTTTTTAGGCTGTTTTACAAATTAAACAAAAAAACTTATGTATTTTGACCGTTTGGGTACTAAAGCGGCCAAAAAGGGACAATTTTAGTTAATGTTTTACTTTGTCTAACGCCAATTTTATTTGCCATGAAAGAAGTAGTTAATACAACCGATACATTGTAAAGAGACTATTCTTTGCTTGGTCATTACGTTATTATACAAATTTATACTTGCAATATTTCTACATTCTCTCTAGAATGTAGGTCCAAAACACAATGAAAAAAGTTGCGCACAAGTGGTCCTTTGTAGATGTTTTAGATTTGGGTACAGTGCTAACAAATAATTTTGAAACACTCTAAAAATATAGGCATCATGCGTAGTGAATTTACTCTCTTCTAATTATAACTTGCTCAAATAATACAAGCAATTCCATAAAAAAAGATCACTCTAAATACTAATAGTACAGTAGGCATAGGCTTTTATGTTTGCCTCAATTGAAAGAACTCTTACAATAACGAGGAATGGCTTTTTGTCGCATTTTTATGGTACAGTATGGGCGAAACATTTCTTCATTATATAATTCTGGTTCGTAAACTATTCAATACGTTGGTCCTTTCTAGTGCATTTATTATTATGATATACCTTAAGGAAATATTGCACATGGGGTATTTACAAGACTGAATAATATTCATATTACTTATTATATATAATATACACACCTAAAAACGATCAGGTTGTTGCAATATTGATATGAACAAGGTTAAACAATGATGTACTGCCAATATTGTTTACAGTTGTCAACAACATTGAACAATATTGTTACACCCGATTCAGTTTAATATTTAGTTTTGATTCATACTGCATGTTTAATATTGTTGACAAGAATGAACAACTTTGGCAGCACAACATTCTTCAGAACAGTTTAAACCGCAGGATCAGAGTTTCTGGTCCTTTATACTAATATATTTTACTTGCACTGGTTTGATGTGTTTGCTAGTGATTTGTTGGTAATGAATCACAAAACTGTCTTCTCATAAATCATCTAATATGTCAGCTTAAATGGTATTTGTACCGTACACTGACATTGCATAATTAATGTAAATGACAGTGTTTTTTTTCCAGGTTCAAAATTGCCACTTGCGCATAGAAACATATAATAACTTTTAAGTGAAAATGCTTATCAACTGCAAAAGTTAGCGGAAAATAGTTCATTTTTTGTTTTGTTTGTAATGAAAGGGTTTACAAAACCTATTTGACAAATCAATTAGTGAGTATATTTTGAAAAAGCGTATGACCAATATAACACTTCCACTAAAGTTACCCCACAATTGGCCAATTTTTGATATAGCTCCGTAGGAGCGTTAGAAACGTACAGATAAACTTCGGGATCTTTATTTCGCTTGGCCAGATAACATAAACTTCAGCTCAACGCCGTACCCAGGGTCTTACCTCCGCTTCCGCTGCGAGGTTGACTTCATCCTTGAGAATTATCGATATAATGCTCCACAATATGCAACAATTGATAATATACGTAGGCGCATGTACGTAGTGAGTACCTATTTTTATACACTCTGTAGAATAATGAAGAAAAAACTTACTTTAAAGTAACATTTCTTATATTTTCTGTGCCTGAAGCACTGATGCTCAAATTCTGATCTTTTTTCAGGGAATCACTTTGGGTACTGTTACCCAAAACAATATTCCGAAAATACATTTTGACATGACCTTTAAATTTGACCAAGACACCAGGTAAAGAACAACCATCAGATTCGAGTTCTGCATCACGACGTGTTCTTATTTGTGATGACAATATCTGACGATTTTCTTCTATCCCAGCTAAGATGTCCTAAAAGAGTTAAGTCAGCCAGGTTTAATAGTTTAATATTATGTCATTTGCATGCAAGTGATGTAGATGTACAGAAGAACAAGGTAAGAATGAGTGCTGAATGGATTGACCCAACCGGGACTAGCTGCGAAATATATGCAACTACATGGCCTTTCGGCTGGAAATTGAACACGCGACGTCTAGAATTGTACACCAGCGCTCTCTCTGATCAAACTCTCGGCAATGGTCGCCGTAGCTCAATCGGTTAGAGCACTGGGGTACAATACCAGGTTCAGTGTAGTGGTACCCAGAGACTTAAGCCCACGAAAGCTACCTCTGACGTCATGTTCACAATAGATTGCCCAGATATATTGCAGAAATGTACCACTCAACCTACCGCCCAGGTGAAAATATGTAAGTAAAACCAAAATCAAACAAAAACTGGAAAAACTGAAAAAAAATGCGCAAACCGTTATCCTAATGTTCCAAAGAAAAGTCCTTTATCAGAGAAACTATAAAAACTTTATCCTGAACTAAAGGGGTTCATCTTGTTTAAAGGCCATTAGTTTAAACAGGATAGAGAACTAAATTATGATTGAGAACTAGAATGAGCATTTGATATTTTTAGGCTGACACCTTGCATGGGACTTGTCGCGTTCGTGTCTTATTTAAGAAGGTATGTTACGTTATTGAAGGTGTTGTAAAATAGTATTGACAAATGACCGGTCATCTAGGTGAAGGTAGGCAGCAAAACAATGAGAAGACACAGTATTATTATTATTTTACAGCTTACAACACATTCCTTTACACGTGTGTGCGTAGCCACTTGGTTGGTGCATGTGGATGGTACACAAAGATACATTTCACAGTCAATACACATCCTCATTCCTGTATCCTCACACACAATTCATGCTATCTTAAACATGCCTCTTACATTAGAATAAAAAATTCACTTTCAAACCACAGTGTGCTCTAATGAAGACCCTGATATGAGAGACTCAATCAAGCAGGATCGAAGGCATAACTCCCCCATCCCCACACATGTTTTGCATTTCAGGGGGCCACTGCTTACTTTTAGGGCACTTGCTCAGGTGGCGAATCGATGACGAATTATGCTCATGCAAAACAAAGTAAAGATGACCTTCGCTATAGCCAATATAGGTGAGCATACAGTGCTGATAGTTTGTAGTCTTTGTACTAGCAGCGAGCGCGAAGTCTGGTTTCATCATTTTCCTGAATAAATCTTAAAGTGTTTATGAAAGAAAATTTTTGTTATTCTGATCATGGGTTTATTTGAAAGAATTTGTAAAATGGTAACTGACTAACAGTTTTTTCATATCTCCTCTTCCTGTCGAGACATTAATTATTCAATTACATTAGCTGTGACGTCACTGGTTGTGTACAGTGAATTTACATATTGGAAAATTGTGTATATCCTTAAGGCTAATTAACGAATAAATTAAATCACTCAAAACATCACATATGGATACACACAACAAAATGTAATAGCACTGTGCAGGTTTTATGTTTACCATAAGGAAATGTGAGATTTTACACTCAATGATTTGCAAAACGCATTTCCTTATTTTCACTTTGGTGACAACTTTTTTCCAGTTCGTCTCGTTTGTACTAACGTTGGTAATCTGTTCAAACAATAACAACTTACAAGACGTTTCTACCAAAGAGAAAACAGACAATTGTGTTTTGTAAATCAAGTCTTAAATCTCGCAGTTCATTATGGCAAAGCTGTACAGCAAACCTGTAAACTTAAACCTGTACAGCGCTATTTGGTTGTAGCATCGACATGCAAAATTTCAAGTGATTTTTTATTGTCTGAAATGAAAGAACTCTTAAAACTATTTAGTAACTTCATTTACAGTTTGTCATATCCCCCTTAGTTCCCCATATATTTCATTTCAAATTTCAGTAAATTTTGCTCTCGTCCGCTATTTTGAATTTTACCGGAAAACGACGTCAAGTGCAGGATCAGGCTAACTTTTATCTTGAAGACCACATTACGATATCTGACTTAACAGTGTTATCTTAACACTTCGCTGTTACTTGTTGGTGTGGAAACCAAATAAACATTTGACTTTAAATCCGTCGCACGGGTAAACGTTTAAAAATTTTTAACCAGCACATGACGTCATGGTATCCGAAGTTAATGAGGTTAAAAATTGTTCCAAGATGCCGAACTAGAAAAAGCACGAATTATAATTATCTCAAGAACTCAACACGATATGAAGATGTATAAAAAGTTATTAAACACTTTTAAGAGTTCTTTCATTTAAGACAATAAAAAAATGTGTTGCCAATGTCCTTTAAAGAATGTCCATTATGTAAATTCGCTGCACACAACCACTGACGTCACAGCGATTTTATCTGAATACCTAATATCTAGACAACGAGAAGAGATATGAAGGAACTGTCAATCAGTTACTTAACAATTTCACGAGTTTTTTCAAATAAAACCATAATCAAAATAACAAAGATTTCGCTTAACATACATTTTTGAGTGTTTTACTTACACAAATGAAAAGTTATGGGAGGATCAAGCCCCCTCCCCCCACTTCTTCACTTGCAAAAGCCTTGTTGTTACATCAATTACATTGTCAAATGAATGTTCAAAAACAAAGGGAAAATGCATTAAAGACATACATCACGGGGCATATTAGCTGTGAGTAAACCAATATAATCTGGGAAGTATTTTGTGAGCTCTTCTGATATTTTACCAATAACATCGTCTGAAAAATAAAAAATATAGAATCTACAATGAGGTAATATACGAAATA
>JAOBAZ010306377.1:0-13795 GCA_026546875.1 Pteroeides caledonicum
AGCTCTAGGATATATTAGGATATAAAACTTAACTGATATTAGCTCAATAGTAAAGTCTCTATAACCAATAGGATTTGAAGTAAACTTAAATAGCACCTGGTGTTAATCCATTGAGAAGTAATTTGCCAAAGTGTGAACTGACAGTTGTAACACATGAACTATCAACTGGCTCACAGTTCATGACAAAGTCACAGCTTTACTGGATATCTCAGAGGCTTCAGCATTTTATAGCATTATATTACAACCTACAATTCTCACTTGTAATTTGACAATCAAACTGAAAGCTTGCTGTGATAATCATTAGAGGCTCTTTTGCCATTTATGGCAAAACATTAGATATCTTTAAGTAATTCAATCTATCTACATCTATCTCATTAGACTGTTTCCTGATGATTTTTCCACACAGCCTTGGCCAATGCTATTTGGTTAAAATGCTTGGGAATTCAGACATACTACAGCCTTATTGTCTTGACTTAAAAGCAAAGTTTTATAAATGTTAAAATGTAACAATTGCTAATAAGGGCTATGATTTACATCCAAAAAGGTTCAAAAGTTCATAGGGAGTTTTATCAGGGGTGTTAAATGAAAAAGTTCTTGCTGCATGTTTGAAATGTCATTTGAAATTGATGTTAAAGTTGGCATTACTACAGTGTTATATTGGCTCAACGGATGCTAAAGATTTACTTATATTTTTTTAGATACATGTAATAATGATTTCAAAATCAAAGTATCTGATAAGTTATTTAAAGGTGATGATATTTCATTGACATGTGACTGTACTGGGGTCTCAGAACCTTCATACAACTGGACAAAAGATGGTATACCAGTTGGATATAACAAAAAATACATTATTACATCAGCTTCTCCTAGTGATAATGGAAAATATCAATGTTTTGCAAACAATCCAGTAGGAAATGTAGCCAGCAGCATCTATGATCTGGTTGTGATAGGTAAGTTAATTGAAATAAAATACTTTAAGTCTATTTACCAAACATATCTGTTTGTTTATTTAGCCTAAGTATATTTGGTTGTGGCCAAAATGACTTTAAATTGTTATACATTATTAGCTCCTTTAAGCATGTATGATTTCAACAAGCTGAATGTAGTAATTTATAACTGACTTTAATGTCAAATAATCCCATTTGTTTCTTTAACTATATACCACCCTGATGCTTAACTCATTATTAACTTTTGTTAAATATGTTTCTCATTATTTTAAGATGGTGCTCCTCCCACAATTACTGTCATGCCACAAAGCAAAATAGTTTTCCTTCCAAATACTGATGTGCTTGTCAACTGTGTGGCATCTGGTGACCCAAAACCAAAAGTATCTTGGTACTTCAAAGATAATTCTGATCCATTACAAAACTCTTCTGTAATACATATATTTCAAAATGGGTCTCTTCATTTTGAAAAAATTGCATCAGTTGATGCTGGAATATATAAATGCCAAGCTGAAAACAAATATGCAGCTTCAAAGTTTTATGAATCCCATCTGGTACAAGCAAGTAAGTACGGGTACTTCAAACATTTCATGTGAAATTTAATTGTTATTAAGTAACCTCCTGTTACTGGTATATTTAATTACTGCTCCCCTTATATTCTGAATTAGGTCAATTTTATATTTTTGTTATTAAACTGAGGAAGACTGTACAAATTAAAGTGTTTCATTAACATTGTGAAATTTGGGTGATGTCTGTACTGCATATTATCCTATGAAGTCAGAGTGTAGAGGGAGACTGGGTAGAACAGCAAATCTAGTGGCAGGAGAGGGTACAATACTAGAGCAAGAAATGTGGTAGTAGGGTATACCAGGGTAGATCTGGGATATTTTTTGTTAAATATGTGAGGTTTATATAAACTAAATACATTGAAGTTCTCATAACTATCTGAGTTATCACAACTATCTAAATCAAGACTTACATGTAGGGTTATTTTTTAGAAATTGGAAGTATTCCAAAGATCGATGATCAATGGGTAAGACTTGGCAGTGTACTTTCTCTGCCATGTAAACCACCCAGAGCTATTCCTATAATCAATGAAACAGAGTGGAGGCTTGGTGATGGCCGACCAATTCCCAACAGTCCAAGGCTGAAGTCTTTCAAAAATACATTAATAATTGAGAAAGTTCAAGCAGGCGATGCTGGGGCATACAAGTGTGTGGCCAGAAATATTGCCGGTGAAAAAAGCTTAGATGTCGTGGTAAATGTTGCGAGTGAGTACAGCAATATGAAAGTTATAAAAAAGACAGAGTATGATGGATAGAACTATAAAAATTTACACATAAAAATATGCTAATGGATTGCACAAAAAAGTACTTGAAATATAGAAATTCAATGCTGGCTGATTGGGTGCTTACTTTAACCTGTGCACTGCTGTGCTGGCTGCAAAGTAGTATTTAAAACACAAGAAGGAGCGTTTTATCATATTTAAAATGTGAGACACAGCTGAGCGTTTTAGATATGATAAAAAGGTGAGTTTGAGTGTTTTAAATGGCTTCAAAAACATCTACAATAGATTGACGTCAATAAGGATTGTTATTGAAATTAAGAATGTGAAAAATTATATAATGTGCCATCTTAATTAGCATTCATAGTACTTTACCATGTATAAAGCCACCACCTTATGGTTGATTTCATAGGTTATAATGCTTACAAATTATTAATGCATTTTTGAATGGCCAGTTAATAGATGTTGCTCTGGCTAACACCAGACAAATGAGACAATTTTACTTGCCCCGGGAAACCCCTCTGTGGGCAGTGGGTTAACCTATTGCTGATAGGGGGGTTCACTGGACAGGTAAAATTGTTCGTTGTTGCTAAGTAACACAAACCACAATAACTAAATTAAACAAAATAAAAAATCTAATGAAAATAAGATCCTGTTTTGAATTATATATCTGCCAAAGAAATTAATTGTACAATCAAAACAAAAAAGCTTAACTTAATTTGTTAACCTGACATTGCAAATCATTGATGGTTTGTAGTATCATTTTCTTTTATCAGGAAATTAATACTCAAAACAAAAGTATAAAATATAATCTAGTACTTATTTGTATCATTAGAAAAGGCATTGTAATATCACTAAAGAAAAAACTTTAACAAATTTACAATGAAAGCAATGCAGAAAGCATCTATCCCAAGCGTGCTGGCACAGCAGCGTAATTGAAAACCTCTAGACTGTTGTAGCACACCGGCAATGCAGCAGCAACAATCTAACTGACTTTCCACAATGTTCATGGTCTCTGTTAATTGCAATTTAAAGGTTTGCTCATGTCAAAGTCTTAAATTACTGTAGATAACATGTTATAAATTGCACCTAAGTATGGCAGAAATATTAGTTGGGACTTGTCTGGTATTTTGCTAAATTTGTGAATTTGTTTTTAGTTTATCCTAAAGTGTTAGAAGGTCCCAAGAACCAGACAGTAGTTGAAGGTGATAGAGTGAAACTTATGTGTAATGTGAGTGGTGATCCCAAACCAACAATAGCATGGGAAAAAGATCAAGAGGAAATAACAGAAGATTCTCTACACTACCAGATAAATGGATCTGTCTTAACCATAACAAAGGTTTCACTTGATCAGGCTGGCTTGTACAGATGTTCTGCTACATTAGATAGGATATCTGAACGAAGTAATGTAGCAGAGTTAAAAGTCAGAGGTATTGGCATTGTCTATTTCCAATTATATGTAAAACTTGTCTAACATGTATATTGTTCAAGCTGTGATGCTTGTTTGTATAACTAGACAGATGCATACCTATGTATGGAAATCATGCTGGTCATGTAAATTTTTATTTAGCTCAGGTATATATTTTATAGAAAACATATGTCAAATAGAAAGGCACCCATTATTTTCATATAGTAAACATCACAGCCTTTACATTTTGATAAAATGTTACAGCTTGGCCTACAGATTTTGGGAACTTTTTTTAGTGTCCAATTTTTTTAGACTTGTTAGATGGATAATTTGTATTAATAATTCATTTCATATTTTTTTAGAGAAAATTTCTATTAATAAAGTAAGCAATATAAAGTTGAATGCTGGAGAAGACGGTAAAGTGACATGTATTGTGTCTGGTGAAAAACCTTGGAATATCACCTGGACAAAAGAAGGCCTATCTGGAGGATTATTACCCCACATGGAACCCAAAGGACATGTCCTATACCTAAAGGATACTAAATTGACAGACACTGGAAATTATACTTGCTGTGTCAGAAATTCGTTCAGTGATGATTCTTCTACAATTGCTGTCAAGGTTTATAGTAAGTTCATTACCAATGAGCTGGCCGCAAACATTGTAAAAAGTATTTCAATGAATGTGTAATACTGAACAACAAAACCAAAATTTATTGTATGACCATTTTCCTTAGTGTTACGTGGAAGTCAAGTTCTCCAAATTAGTTGTCTCTGTTTCTCACCATTGTTTGCACATTCTGTCTCAACCACTGCTCATTGCTCTCCATCACTTTATGTTCTCCTTGCTCTTTACCTCCACTTTTTCCACAGCATTTTTCTCAGCTCACAATTCCCATCCTCAACTCTATAATTGGAACTTAGTGATGCACTAAACAACCATCTAATTACTCAACTAACAACTTCAAAAACAGTTGTGTTATTTATTCCTTAGATATGACAGTGAAATCCTCTGTTCTTTTACTTTATAGAGTTCCCAGTGTTTGTGTCTAGACCAAAGAATGCTTCAGCCAAGATAAATGACAGTGTTCTGTTTAACTGTAGTTTAACTGGTTATCCAACACCATATGTTCTTTGGTACAAAAGGAAACCAAATGCACAAAAGTGGACACAGTTTAAGGAGGGTAAACGAGTAGAGCTCTTTCCAAATGGTTCATTGCTTTTACGTAATGTTGCAAAAGCAGATGCCTTGGCTTATAAATGTATTGGAGGGAATGCTGCTGAATTCATTAGTTCTACAGCTTACTTAATAATAGTTACAGACAAAAAGGGTAAGTTTATTGATAAAATAGATAACTTCATTGACACACCTTTACTTTTTACCAAACGCTGTACTATCCTAGAGACTTTAAAACTATTTTTTATTATTAAATTTATTTTTCTTGCTATTTTTACATCAGGTGGTACAGTGGAATCTTCAGATAATATGGGCAAGACAGTGGGAATTGCAGTTGGCTGTGCTGGGGCTTATATTATTTTGGTTGTTGGTTTAATGGTTTACTGTAAAAGCCGTAGAGCAAGACAAGCAAAAAATAAACTTGGTAAGTTAGTTTAGGCTGACAATGTGGCCCTGTCATCTTTCTACTTATTTTTTTTTACAAAGTATATTATCATTTGCAATGATGGAAATGTCCGTCAAATCTACTGATATCGGTTTTAAAACGTTGCCGGCCACAATCTAAGTTTGTTTTTGTTCTGTTGTTTGTTCACATGTTTTGTTCCTTTTTTCCGGAAAAGTTTCTCTGACCAAAGTCACTCTTGAAAGGCCTAGAAGTTGACTTTCTACTCCATAACATTTAGACATTTATATTTGCATGTTTAAGTGCTAATGTTTTCTCTTGTATTTACAATATGTTGCATGTTTATTTAGTTTTTGTGGAAGTGTCAGTTTGTTTAGCTTTCTTTGTCAATTTTGTAGGTGTTGTGTAAATCACGTGCAATTAATTTAACGTGGCAAAATTAATTTTGTTACCACATTCGACGCGATTTTGAATGAAAAAAAATTACTAAACCTGTAGTTTGTCCCTAGGAGGCTTAATACAAGGTGGTAATATAAGCACAAGAAAAATGAAAATGATTATCAATCATCATGTTACCGTAAAGTATACGCTACTCTAGTCTAGGTTAAAACCATAGAGATCTTATATTATACTTTATATAAGATGATCTCTATGCCTATGGTTATGGTTAAAACTAACTACGCGTCACATCCAGGCTTGTAGCAACTAACTTTACGGTAACGTGATGATTTTTTATTGAATTTTGAGCAGCTTTAAATAATGTTCACGTTTTGTTTGGCTTAGATTGCCACTTTGTACTTTTAGTTGTATTATATTTATATAATATAGTTATCCACTATATATGAGCTTGTCTGCAATTTCATTGGTTAAAATACTCACTGTATATCAGCTCATATACGGTGAGTATAGTATAAAGACGTGCAATTGTTACGTTAAAATTAAATTATTTAATGATATAGCTCAGTTATATATCAGTTCATATACGACGAGAGCGAATGGTATAACTGGTACAGGCTGTTTGGAATTTGTCTTTATTAGCGCTGTGGTCCACCTTAAATAGTTCATTAATTGTCCAAATCATTTTGGCTTTACAAATTTTTATTATATATTATAATAATAGTAATTGTATATTTTCCATAGTCCTTAATGGAGAAGAAATTCCTTTAAATGCTGTTGATGGCGAAAATGTCGAAGTAGTAAAAACGCCCGACCATAAACTTCAGTTCCCGCGACAGGACCTGGAAGCGCTTCGCACACTGGGAAGTGGTAGTTATGGGAACGTATTTCTTGCAAAGGCTTCAGAAATTGTGGCAGGCGAAAGCACAAGCATTGTGGTTGTGCAGTCATTAACGTCCAAAGATGGACAAGTGAATAAAGACTTCATGAAAAAAATGAACATGCTTTCTCTGACACACGAGAACATCGCGAAGTTGTTAGGAGTTTGTCGTGAAGAGGAACCGATGTATCTCATCTCAGAGTATCCAGAACAGGTAAGCACTTAAAACCGTATTCTGTACGGCTACTTGTTGATATGGCTTGTACAGGTACAAATTATTTATTTCGTGGTATAAATATATAAAACGTCGTCAAATATGCTCTAGCGGTTGCAAAGACAGCAGTTTTAGGAAATTTCGCATGCGGTAGCAAATTGACAAGGTCGGGAAACCCGGAGACGACAAGATGTTATTTTGCATTTGATTGTTGTGACAGGATCTGGATAATGCAAGAATTAAAAATTGTAATTTGTATATTCTAGCGTTGTAGTGACTTGTAACCTTAGGCCTAACTTTGTTCTAATCAGCTGATGACGTATTTCCGTTGCGGTCGTGCTTCATAGAATCCGCGGATTAAAGATTAAAATCCTTTTTGCTTAATCAACGGAATTCCTTTCCAAAATATTTTCAAGTCCGCCTTGATTAGCCTTTGGGCAACATGTCAAATTTGTTTTTTAGTCGTATTTTGTCACTTTTTCACAACTATCACATAAAACTGTTCGTCTCGTGAACAGAATAAAAAAATTGCAACAAATAATCATATTGACCTTTGTTATGAGGAATCTCGACTAAATATTGTGGACTCGTGTTTATAAGTCCTTTTGACTTGTGTAAGGTAACTAACTTGTTAAAACCAACAATACACTAAACAGACGACTGATAAAGTATCCTGGCTCATGTTATGTTGAGCGCTACAAGAGAGTTATACGTCCGGGACCATTTTTTGCCGGTCCTTTGACTTTACTTAGTTGCATAACATACATCGAACGCAGAAATAGACCTTGCGAGTCGCAGTGTGTGAACACCCCCTAAGGGAAATGTAAAAACATGGGAGGTATGTACCCGATTAAGCCTACGGATTTGTTTCCATGCAATTTTGTACATAAAAACGCTAGCTTGTTGACAACTGCATGTACGGCCTTCCGAAGTAGATGACCCGATATATGACAAAAGCAGCTGGGATCTAGAGTATAATGGATTAAATATAATTTTCAAAACGAACACATTCAATGCACTGTTAAAAGCAGTTTATTGTAGTTTGTGTGTATCACCTACAAATATGAAATGTTACAAATTTTATAATAATTTGATGAGTTTGTCGAGTAAAACATCGTATTTTTTGTGTAATCTGTGTAAGGGATTTCCTAAATTTAACGATCACTGTTTACAAGCCTATAGTGCCGTGGCTTTTTGACAATTTCCCTGTTAAGTCGGTGTCATAATTATCAATAAGTGTTAATGGGATTACTTATTGTTAACTAAACATCGAACTTGATTCCGGTGAGAAATGTCGTTTTTTTTGAGCTTATGTGCTTATTTATAGTTCAACCGAGTCTCTTGCTACCTCTGAAAAACAATAAAATTGAATATGCTGCTAAACAAATAATTTTATGAAATCATCCTATTCTTTGAACTAACACTGAGAATATAATTGCATTTTATGTTATATAGAAATATTGGCATGTTTTTTTTTATTGTCAATATTTTGCTATAAAAATGCCATAATACAAGAGATATTTTGTGATCGAAATTTAACCTGATGATAGATGATAAAACTGCTTGCCTGATGATAGTAAAAGTCGTGCTACATCAAGGCCTCGACTCAAGTCTCATGCTTTCACGACGATCATATCAAAAAGCTGTTGTTATATTTACTTTGGTTTTTGCTTTTCACGTCTGTTTTATTTGAGTTTTTAATTAACAATAAGATTACGAGGCCGAGATGTCTAATTGTTTTGACCTCCTCGTTTATCAGTCATTTGAATCATTTTTGTGAACAAATGTATATGTATAACAAATTTATGTATTGTTGCCTTAATTATGTAAATTATGCTAATTATGCTACTGGTCGTCTATCGCGAATAACTGATTAGTAGACATCATTGTACATACATCATTTATGCTAAAATGATTTAGTAATGACTTGTAAATGTGCGTGAAATACAAGAACTTTGTATTTTCTTTGTAAGTTTTAACTCTGTTTTGATGTAAATTTACAGTCACTCCAAATGGCTAGTCGTAGTATACACGCGCAAATGTGACAAAATTTTTCAACTTGTACTATGCAAAATTCCTACACACGACATTTCAACAATTTATCTTTTTTTTAAGGGTGACTTGAAGACTGTGATGCGAGATTCATCCGCGCCGTTGTCGGCAACTCAGAAATTAAATCTTTGTGCATGTGTAGCTTCTGGTATGAATTACCTGACCAGTCATGATCATGTGCATAATGATCTTGCTGCCAGGAACTGCCTAGTTGACAAGTGCTTTAACGTGAAAATTTCATTCTTAAGTCTCAATCAAGGAACTTATCCGAAAGAGTATTATAAACGGAACGAGGAACTTATTCCCTTACGATGGATGTCCCCGGAAGCTTTGAATGGTAAATTCGACGAGATGTCCGATGTATGGTCGTTTGGCGTTTTGATGTGGGAAATTTATACCGAAGGATTACTACCGTACGAAGAACGGTCGGATGAAGAGGTGCTCAAGTGTGTGCCGTCTGATCTTCGTTTAACCAAACCGGTATCGTGTCCTGGAAAGATCTTTAAGATGATGGAGCAATGTTGGGAAGAACCCAAAGATAGAGCAGCATTCAGTCACCTTTGTGACGACTTCTCGCAAATACCAAAAGATGGTGGCGATTTCTAAACTGGATGATCTGTTGCGGTGGGAATATCATTTAAGACGTTTTTATGGGTTTGGGTGAAATATTCTCCAAGAAATATTGACAGCCAAAAATGGAAGGCTTTTGAAAACTACACACATACACTGATAAAGATTATATTCACAAATAAAGACAGTGTTCTAATGAGCTACCGTAGATAAAAATGACGAATTGAACAATGTTAGTATGTTGGAAATGAGTGATAAAAGGTAATTTTGTCTACTCGAGAATGGAGCAACCCAAACATTGTCGTCTGCGAAGAGCAGTACATTTTAGGCTTTCATCGTATTGTGCAATATTAAATGGTCACTGGATGAAAAATTTAAATGTTTACTTATTTGTATTTTTTGGTGCTGTTTTATGAATTGATATCCATGTATATGTACATTTTGTACTCATTTAGCTTCTTCGCTCTTGCATTTTTCTACATGTATCAACTTTGGTTTCAAACTTTGACAATTAATAATGCAAGAAAACATTAATGGCGCACGGAACTGACCAGCAAATTAATCTCAAACCTGTAGCCTTTCATGGAAAAATGAAGCCAGAATGACGCTATCATGATGTCATCCTTTACTTTGGTCGTCGTTATGGAAACGTTGTTGAAGGGCCGCGTAGAGTACTGATACTGGCGTCAAAACTGTCACCAGTGATGTAGCAGTGAGCTCGATACCACTTCAGTTCCCAGTATAGGTCTCCAAGATGTGTACACGAACCGATGTATGGTTTTAATGACCTGGTTTTATGGTTTAGTATAAACCCAAAGTACCGCTGAGATTTTTTTTAACGTGACCGAAGTTTAGTAGTTGTCCTGGTAATGACATTACAGAGATTCAGATTTGACTACCACTACCACAACCGCTACCATTTAGACACCATTAACCAATCATATAAGTTTATTTCATGCGATTAACCAATCAGATAAGAAATGAAAGTCTGGCAGGTAGCGGTAGTGGAAGTCAAATCTAAATCTCGCTGTGTAATTAACCTTTTGATGTTAAAGTGTGTAAAAAGCAGTTACTGAACGTTACCTTTGTATCGCATGGACAGATATTTTATACTAAATTATTAATTCTAGTTATGCCATATAAGTTGCCTCAAATATCTATGAACTTTAGTTTTCAAATTTGGGACTTGAAATAAACAACAAGCTTGAAAAATAGGAAACAGATGGAGAGAAGGGGGTAGTGACTAATATTTTATCAATATGTATAAAAGAGTTGCAAAGTCAATTCGTTTCTTTCTGTCAGTTGCCAAAGGAACTAGCTCTAAGTACGTTTAGTTTTAGGTTTATCAGCCTATGCATAGACCTGACTCGTATCCACAATCTACTCTAGACATAATCTTGTGCAACTGACGTAAAAATATTCATTTTGTAACAACTGGTAGATCTAATAGTCATAAAATACTTACCACTGTATTTTCTTTATTCTTACATCTTGTGTATTACTGTAACTACGGTTACTGGCCAGATAGAAAAATGTTCTTCAGAATAAAAAAAAACGTTTTACTTAGACTGATATTTTAATTAAAGAGTTTTGATGTTTATATTGCGTCATTGTGTTTATGGTTGAACTTGTTTTGTTCCTTCCATTTCTTAAAGCGATACAAAACAATCTGAAGAAAGTATAGCACTTTAGTATTTGATAATGGAACAGCTCAGTTGTTGCCCAAAAATGTTGAAACATTTTCCTTTTTCTGTGTGCTAAGTTTGTATTTCTGTGAAAAATATGAATTTTTGGTAATAAATCCTAAGGTTTATTGGCAAGCATTACTGGCCAATACAAAGGTTCATGAAAGCAGTTTCAATTTTCTGTTAATAGGTGAGGAGAATATTTGAAAAACGAGATTGTCAAATTGCTTTGAGGAAAATGCCGAGAGGACTAGAAATAACATAGCTTAGTCAAACCAGAGAAACATGGACAGTGAAGAACACATTACAAATTAACCAACAACCGTGGAAGACGACGACAAATAACTTACCTGTCTTGAGGAAACGGTAAAAGCATAGAGACTAGAGTAAAAAATATACCTGTGGCTGTGGACTTACATTTCATATAGCGTTTCCACAAATACTTATGTCGTTGGGACGAAATATTGAACGTATTAATAAATTGAAGAACCTTCCTTGTTTTGTAAGGTCTGCCACAACCCGATATTCCAACGGTTTTGCGCCTCGAGGATGATTTTCAAATCCTTAAACTTTATCATATCAATTCCCGTGGGTAATGTAAGTATTCTTACCAATGTTTTTGCGGGTTGTAATTGGTCGAGATTTCCCGCTTTTCCTATTATTTTAAACAGTCTCGTCTCCATGGCATTTTTTAAAACAATTTTATTATCAAGGGGGCAATGAAATAAAATGGTCGGATTCTCTATTGCTTACATCATATAACTTTAAATTAATGATAAAAATTAGTGAGAAATGCGAAAGTGAAAATGGGCTATACCGTATGGAAATTGTCCACATTGTCTTGTTATGATGGCCAGCGGCAATTATCGAAGGCTCAAGAAACCAAACGTGCTTTCGATCTATACATTAGACAGTCGGCGCGATAATCTGAATATTGCTTTCCTCATTCATTCAAACCATACACGGTTAAATAATTTTAGGTGAGATTTTCCATGATCTAACTAAGCAATTACTTTACCAAGTAGAAATTCTTTCACTCTGGTAACTGTATTTATGGATTAGCTACCATTTATAATTCTTGACAATTACCAAGCTTTCGTGAAACCGACATTGGACATATCATGTGGGCATCAATTCGACCATCTGCTCGACTCGACGTCATCTCAGCTACAGATATCTTAACCTACTGAATTGACTTTAACGTTTATTAATCTTGTAGAAAAATGCCAAGAAAACAGAAGAGAAAAGCACCACGTGCAACTGCTGCTGTGGAGAAAAAGAAAGGTACTCTAGTATGTTACTTTAAAATTTCCGCCATTTGATCAAATTCAGAGTTCTTGTAGCTTTAACACGATTGGAAATTAGGGCGATTAGCAGAGCTTAAACTGTTATACAGTTCGATCTACACATTCAATCTTGTATGGCTGTATAAATATTTACATATATGTAGCAACCCATGTGTGTACAGCATTACTGGTCAATAACCGAGTCCTAATCCATGCCAAAACTTTTAGCAGTGTCTTGTGCAGTCATGTAGTGCAGAATCAAGATTAAGAGTTAGGATATCGCACTGACTTATGAAAATGATATTAAATATTCTTTGAGAAATGTTTGAACTGGTTTTCGTTCAAGTAACTGAAAGTCTTACTGTTTTTAAACACATAAAAATCTCACTTTTAACAAGAACTTCTGACATTTTCAAACAAGACAAAAAACAGCAACTGATCCCATTGCTGATGGAGGATTCCCTGTTTGGCAAGTAAAACCATCTAATGTTAGCCAGAGTAGAATGTGTTAGATGGCCATTTGCAGCGAGTACTGCAATGCAACAGTTAACAGATTTTACTTTGTCGAACACAAGATGATTTTACTAGTTGAACCATTGCCCACAAAAGGTTTTCCTGGGTCAGTAAAATTAACTGGAATTAGCCAAAGTGAAATGTGTTAAATGGCTATTTGTAGCAGGCGTACTGCATAAGAGAATATTTCATGGTGACATGTGATGATGTGTTGAGGAATTAAAGTTATGTATATATAAACATTTTTCACTTTGGCTTGCCTGGAAAAGCTGTTGAACATTTGCCATTCTTTTCATGACATATGCTTTTTATTTAACCTGTCTAGCTCATGTTGAATATGAGTCAGAGTTACCAAGTGGTTTTGTATTATCCATGGGTCAGGGAGATGCTGGACAGCTTGGACAAGGAGAGGAAGTTATGGAAAAAAAGAAACCTGGGTTTGTGAAAGGGTTGGAAGGGATTGAATTTGTTCAGATTGCAGCTTGTGGTATGCATTCTTTGGCTTTGAGCAAAACTGGTCAGGTAAAGAAAATATCCAATAGGGTAGAATTATGATAGAAACATATAACTTGATTTTGTCCATTAATTTTCTTGACTTGATCATTTCCATAAGCTCTATTACCGGTATTAAAATGTTTTTACCTGAACATTAAGCAACTGTTTTTTAACTTTTAGGTGTATTCATGGGGTTGTAATGATGAAGGAGCTCTTGGACGTGAAGCTTCAGAAGATGATGGTGAGTTTGTGGCCCAAGAAGTGGAACTGCCAGAAGATGTTCATATTACTCAGATCTCTGGAGGTGACAGTCATAGTGCTGCTCTTACAACAACAGGAACTGTGTATGCTTGGGGAACTTACAGGGTAAGATCTCATTGAATTGTAAAATAACTAACCTATTGTTGCATTCAAAGGAATATATATATATATGACCAGGCGACAATTTGAAGAAGTATAAGACAAAAACAGTTCCGAATAACGTGGTCAT
>JAOBAZ010306488.1:0-21533 GCA_026546875.1 Pteroeides caledonicum
CATTTGGCAGTTCACCACCTTTTCGCTGTTTGATTTTGTATTTTATACTGCCTACGCAGCACTCAAACGTTTTTCATGACAACAGTAGTATGACATCATAACTTTCTTCGCTCATAGGTAAAGCATCATGTAAAAGATATACAAAAAACAGAAAAACCGAGGAGAGTAAGGGGTCAGGTGGCAGAAACATCGCCGAGTGTGGATAGAGTGAGTATGGAAATCGAATGAATTACACTTTGAGTAAACGTAATACTTGTTATCCTACTGGGGCCGGTTGTTCATGGCTCGCGGTTAGCTTAACCCTGGGTTAGTAAAAGGTTGAGAAGTAAAATTATTGGAGTTTGCTTTGTTGAAACGTTGTTGCTTTTTAACAGAACTGTTGTAAACTGCCAGGTCAAGTATTATGTGAATTTTCAACGAAAACTGCGGATTCTAACACGTACATGTAACACGTTAACGTTTAACCCTAGGTTAGCGCTAACCCACCTTTGAACAACTCAACCCTGCAAACGAAACTTAGTTAGAAAACTACTTACGCTGTACACCTTTCAGAAGAATCCCAACGCACATTTTATATCTATTAAAAGCGTCTTCATAAAGTTCATTGGCCTCATAGTACAATGCTTGTTGAATTATTTGAGCTGCTTCGTAGAGATAATCTTTCTTCTTTGGATCAATCCATGAAACACCAATGTCTGAAACTTTGCGTCCCACTTGTTCATGTCCACTTCGAGCTTTTCTTAATCCATCCTGTTGTTCATTTACAGTTACCTCTTCCAAATTGTCATTTTTTATTTCTTTTGTCGTATTACTTTGCCATGTTTCACTTATTCCATCATTTCCTCTTGTTCTATCAGTTTTAATATTTTCCTGTGTTTCACCAACTTTTTTATTTCCAATTATTTCACTTGTTCTATCATTTCCCATTGTTTCATCCATTCTATTACTTCCCCCAGTTTCACTTATTTCATTACACCCTGTTGTCTCATCCACTTCACTGTTTTCTTCACTTCTTTCTGTCATTTCACTACCTATTTCACATATACCCAATTTCCCAATATTTGGGATTTCCACACTATCATCCCCATGATCCCCCAGTCCCCCCATATAAGCCCCATCATTGTTTCCCTCTGTGATATCATCATCATAGGCATCAGGCATCATGGTGATGTCAATCTCGTTCGAGCTTGGAAGATCAACTGCAACAAACACATCTTCGTTATCACCCAAATCTTCTTCCTCAGAACTTTCAAGAAGAGTTGGTAAGAGATCAACACTTCCTTGACTGTAGTGAGTGCTGGGCCCCACACCGCCTGGTGGTTGACACTCTTCACTTGTGTCCAATATTTCACTTTCTTTTGCACACTCAGTTCCATTTAACCCCGCTTCAGAAGCCAAAGTTTCAATATCATCTCCTTCACTGCATAAAGACATTGCACGAGCAAGCCATTTTTTCTTGGCACTATCTAAAATTGTTAATGAATCATTTGGAATGTCAGTAAGATCTATCTCAGCCTCAGGAAGGTGTTCACAGCTCTCAACTGCTTCCTCATCAGAGCTGTTTAGTTCAGGATTGAAGTAGGACTGTGGAGTCCATGGTTCAGACTCGATACTGTCCTCAAGCATAGATTCACTTGGGTCATCCTGATTAGAGGTGCTGGAGTATGCTAAAGACCCCTGGTGTTCCACGCCACCCTAAAGATTGAAGGGAATACACTGAAAACAGTTAAAGCAAAAAACATTTACACTGGGCTGAAAATAAAACCCAATAAGTCTCCTGTCAAAATGACTGGTCAACATGACTTCAAAGTTTAAAGTCGGACAAAATTTGTTTTTGACTATAGTTACTAATACTCATACACTAACTGTAAAAAGAAATAAAAAATTCATTTTGGTACAAATTGTACTGTAGCTTTAACTGTTTTATCATTTTTTAGCCACTCTTATGTTTTAACCCTTTCCACACCATTGGTCACTTCTAATACTTTACTCTAACGCCAGACGATTTTACTTGTCAATGTGGAAAGTCTGGTGGTGAAAGGATGTTTATATTAACTTGTTATGTAGGTAAACAGGTAACAAGTGGTGTAAAGATGTTTATATTAACTTGTTATGTAGGTAAACAGGAAATATTATCAAAATATGGGAGGTTTTCAACAAGAATAATCCTGGTCATTTCTCTATTCTGTTCTCTAAACAGTATTAACTGTAATTACCTCAAAAAAGTGGACAAAAGACTCACTGGTGAAGAGAGAGAATATATTTCCAGCAAAAGTTAACAACAACAAGGCTTGTCTTCTTCTTTCTTCTATTACAGCTTCATCAAATCGAGCTTCGATACATAATGGAAATTAAATTTTAAATATTAATTTTAGAATTTCTGTGGGGGTCTTCCCTGACTACCAATGATAAGTTTAAGGCTGGTACTATAAAATAAAACCCCTTTAAGGATGGCAGTAAACAGCGTAAAAGAATATCTGTACTGAACATACAACATGCATGGATTAATGCAATGATTGCCTGTTAATTAATGGGTTATTTATAAAATAAATTACACCCACTTACTGAAAAAGTTAGCTTTGGAAAAATGTGGAAACTTCTTTGCTCGGTTGTCTTTGCTTTCATAAATGGTTTTCAGTTCCTTGTATAATTTACGAATTTCACTATATCTCTTGAATACAATAATCTGTCACAATGATGATAATAATATTTAATCCAATATATTAAAAGGTAAGAAATGGTACATGATGATTAAATGTACTGTCTAATTCTCAGACAAATAATCTGCTATATAGAAATTATAATTGTCAGTGATCTTAATAGCCTTAAATTTTGTTGTTAACCTCAAAATGAGAGAGAGGCCAAGCTATAACAGGGCTTCCACTTTTGAAGGAAATTTCCTTCCAATAGCTTGCCCCTAGGAAGGGAAGGTTAAATATTATTGTCCTTCCTTGGAAAAGTTCTTTGTTTGTTTTATTTGATGACACCCTCCCCCACAATGAAACTCGTATGCAAATTTTTTGTGGAAACACTGAGCTATAATGTACTCATTGTATTGTGGGTTTGATGACAGGCCGGTTCCCCATGGGTAACAGTACTGTTCATTGGGTATGTGCAGGGAGCATTTAGCAACCTGCTATGTAGTGTGGGAACAGGACACTTAACAGTTTCTGAGTTGACAGGCTTGCTATTACT
The DNA here is from genome assembly GCA_026546875.1 of Pteroeides caledonicum. NCBI lineage: Eukaryota > Metazoa > Cnidaria > Anthozoa > Scleralcyonacea > Pennatulidae > Pteroeides > Pteroeides caledonicum. The sequence continues at coordinate 3,196 of JAOBAZ010306488.1, forward strand.
TTTCTCAGACGAAAATTATGATGCACCTCCAGATGTTATTTCGTCTGGGTTTAATAAACTTATATTAAAATGTCTATAAAATCCATTTTATTCTGGGTTTTATTTTTTCTTGCTAGTATAGGTACTGTTACAGGGCACCCTGAGGCAATTGAATATACCCAGTAAGATAATAACAGAAGAATTTTCATCTGTTTTGGTCAACCTGTGCACCATGGTGCCGGCTGTTAATGACTATTTAGCAGATTTTACTCTGGCTAATGCCAGACAATTTACTTGACCAAGAAAAAACCCTACCAGGAATGGGTTAAAAACAGGGAACATTCAATAAAAAATTATAAATTGTTCAAATCCTCTGTTGTTGGTCCTTCCCCCCTTAGGTTAATTCCCTTTGGGAACTCTTTACTAATAAACAAATAAAATTGTCTGGTATTATAGACAAGTAAAAAAAACTTCAGAGAATGAAAAAAGGTCAGTCGGGCTTGCATATGGCAAAAAAAAATAAGGAGTGGTTGTATGTGGTACAGTAAAGAGTTTATATTAACCCATGCTCTGCAGGATGACCATAACCGGCCATTTAACAGACTTTACTTTGTCTAACGCCAGATAATTTTACCTGTCAGAGGAAAACCTCCCACAATCAATAGGTTAACAGGTGTATATAACTATATAATAGCTATGACTCTCAAAACTTAATTTGTTGTAGCAACTGATTTCCTGCCAACATACATTATAGTATTCAGAGTTGCCAGATTCCTGAATAATTAGGCTAAAAACGGTTTGCATGGCCTTTTGTTTTCTTTGTTTTTTTCTTTTGGTTCTTTTGTTTTCTTAACAGCACTAATAGAATGTTTGACCTAATTATTCAGAAATCTGCCAACCCTGTTCAAAACAACAAAATATTATACCTCAGATGCCGCTTCAGGTGATCCTCTAGGATACAACTACAGAAAAATTGATTTTGCAGCTGTTAATTGGTCAATGTATTTTTTTATAGTTAACCTTTTACTTATAAGACACAGTTTAAATCATTATTATTGCAGCAGACGTTCATTTGGATACATGTAGGCATCTTCAGATGGCAATATATATTTTCAGTTATTTGTGTGAAAGATAAAATCACCACTCACATAGCTAGATCAAAATCAAAGTTCAAATTTGCTGCAGCTGTTTAAAGGAATGAGCAATGTGATTTGTAATTTTCCAGGAAAAAATTGCAGGAAAAACTAAAGTAATTTTCCAGGAAAAACTAAAGTGTTTTTCCTGGAATTTAGTTTCTCAAAAGCATACCGTAGTTATCAGTTAATAAATTTCAGTTAATGTAATGCTACAGCCTGATGACCAGTGGTGATTATTGTAAGAAATTGGTGATTTTCACAATCATGTTTAAATATTGTGATGAACCCACAATTAAGTTTCATGTGTTTTGCTTCTAGCTATTTCTATTTTGACAATGCTTGTATTAATCCAGACTGAAATGGAGGCCTTTTTTGCCAGAAATAATTATAATATGATAAAAAATGTAATAAAAAATATTAAAAAAATGAAATTGACAGCAAAGTTTCGCATGGATATCTGCACATCATATAGAAAGAATGCATGGGGAAAGTGATAAATATAGCTCAAAGCAGTATCCATGGGCATATTAGCTCATGCCCACTGGAACCAAATTTGATTGATCAGACTTGGCTACTTTTTTCACATTAATTTTTGATGTAGTTTCAGACTTTATGGTTTTTATAGCTAGACTAAAAAGATAACAATTTCGTCCTCGATATTTCTTTATATCATCAGCAATCATGCTCAACCTCATTCAATAATTGCCATATTTCAAATCAGTAACATGCACCACTAACAGTATCAATTTAAATTAGGTTCTCGCTATGAAATAAAGTTCCTTAAATTTAAACTTCAAGATATTTCAGATTAGAATTTGTTTATACAATTAAATTTACCTAAAAGTATAAACAAGAATTTAATTATTCTGCAGCACATAAATAAAGCAGTTTAATACCTTGGACGAAATTCTGTAGACTGTGTAACCAGCGTGGGTTTTTTGTGGATTAGATACATCAAATTCTCGCACCCAGTTGTCCTCTGCATCTTCCATTATACCAAACAATAAATATTTTCCATTGAATCCATTACTAATCCTGGCTAAACTGTGGAAAAGGTTTTGTACTTCGAGCTGCTAAAATTCAGGACACGAAGCGTATTGTACAATAATTTCGTACGTTCAAAACACGCCTGACAAGTCAGTATCTCCCTTTTAACTGTCTATTTTTTAATTAGCATATTTCTAAACCGTAAAGACATTTTAGTACAACTTCTGAATAAAATTTTTCACATGACCAACAGTTAAAAATGAGAATAATATTAAAAATATATTTTTTCCAAACCTGCATAAATTTGGATTATTTTCTTCTGAAGCACAGGTAATAGTCACCAGGTCACCACGAGTGCATGCGCCAATTCTAATTGTTCTCCATGGCTAACAAACACTGAACGAAAAGTTAACTCTGTGATGTGATTTGATTCGATAACCTTTTCCAAAACCAAAATAACTAAAATAAAACTCGAAAATTAACGCGAAACAAGCATCCTAATTGACATATAAACGGGAGAGAAAGAGAACAGGAAGTACCAACTGATCTGAAGTAACTCTTTAGTTTATATGAAGTATATTGAGGAATTTCAATTTGTCTTTCCCAGGAATGTGTAGACTGAGAGGAATAAAGCTTATTACTTTTGATGTAACCAACACTCTGATAAAAATAAATGGAAATATTGGTAAACTTTATGCTGATGTTGCTCGTGTCTATGGTGTAGATGCAGACAATGACAAGGTAGAAAGCAATTTTAGGAATGGTTTTCAAGAATGCAGCAAACATTTCCCCAATTTTGGCCGAGCTGCTGGTATGCCTTCTACAGAATGGTGGAAGCTAGTTGTCAAGGCAACATTTTCTGGTTATGAAATAAACCAGGTTGTTTTTGACAAGATCTGTGATGATCTGTTTAGGAACTTTAAAAGAGGCGAGAACTGGAAGGTGTTTCCTGATTCAGTTGCTGCCTTGACTCAACTACAAAAGAGAGGGTTAAAACTTGGTGTAATATCAAATTTTGATGAACGACTACCAGGTATACTGGAGCAACTGAACCTCAACCAGTACTTTTCATTTGTGGTAACGTCAAGAAATACAACCTTTTACAAACCATTGCCAGAAATCTTCCATCATGCTCTTTCTCTTGCTGGTCTATCTCCTCCAGAAGCTCTCCATATTGGGGATAACATTGAACTGGACTACAAAGCTGCAAAGCAAGCTGGATTGGGAGCTTTGGTGTTGTTGCGACAGCCCACCGTTAATAAGCTGAACCATCTCATTGCAAACAATGTAGAGTCTAAAGAAATTATTGATAATTTGATGGAAATTTTTGGTAAACTTGATACGCAACAGTTGTAATATATTGTATTTATTAGCTAAGAGCTAAATAGAAAATTGTTTTAACCACTTAATTTTGTTTAATTATGCTTGATATCTATTCTTGATTTGACATTCAAGCATTTCTTAAACTTTGTGCAACGATAACTTTATGATTTTTTTACTCAAGAGATATTGAGAAACATGATCATTTTACCATTGTGAATCTCCGGGTACTGGTAGCAACAGCAAGTCTGATTAATAAATACACCCTATCTCTAATGATACTGGGTGCTTTCAAACCACCAATTCTGTAGCTATCTTGTTACAGCCTGTCTTTGGCTATATTATATCTGTATCTATATCCATATGATTTTAATGGCAATCATCAGATGACTGATGATTGCCATTAAAAAGCAGTGCCTTTGGGGTGTCTTGGTTCAATGTATAGGTTTAATTAAATAAAGGCAAAATTATAATTTTTAAAATTTAAATTTTTCCAGTGGGTACTAAACAGAATTGGGGGTTTCTCATGCCCTCGATTCTTCTTACAGGGGGAGGTAACTCACTCCTCATTTTTTGTTGGGGCCCCCAATAACTCACTTGTTGCAAATACGAATATATTGATGTTTTTTGGGTTTACTTTGTCTCAGGGGAGCACAGCAAGTTTTGTCGTGCTGATGTCAAGCGTTTCAATTTTGAATAACGCGGACCGCATTTGTACCACTGATATCGACAATTTCGTACCCAGGACGGTCTGATGGGGGCGCGGCCACCGCGCTTATCAAGAATTCTGAATTAGGACCTCTTGCCCCGCCGTAAAAATTTTCATGTTTTGCTGCCTCCGCCAACTGTGAAAAGTAATTTCCGCTGACTGTGGGCAGGAAAAGTGTGCGTAAAGAAAGTAGTGATGCTTATTGCGTAGCAAATATATTGACTAAACCAAAAATAAACCCTTTTTGTGGTGTACCATAATGTGAATGTCTGCATCAATCCGCTTTTTTTTATCAACCGACAAGAATCAGAATTTTTCAATAGATTTCACTCAAACATTCTGGAGGGAGTGAGGTTTTCTCATTCCCTTCAGCGGCTGCTTCTAGTCTAAGATCGTGGGTGGCTCATGTCATACGACAAGAGAATCATGAAATAACTAAACAACTGATGTCTGAAGATACTAGAAATTCAGTTACTGGGAAGAAAAACTGGCCGTTAGAAAATGTCAGATCTGAAGCCACTAAAACCATCAGCGACTACCAATTTTACAAAGATTGTTTCAGCAAAAAAATTATGTAAATTTAAACAAATTTAGTAAGATTCAACTGAAATTATTCATTCAATGAACACCAATTGTTGAAAATTATTCAACGGTCAAAATATCAGTATCAGTATCAGGAAAAAAACTTTGATTGGTTGTCGCATTTTTCAAAAGAAATATCATTTTAATAACACTATAAGAAGACTAAAGGCTTAGCTGACTTAAATCACGTTCAATAAAGCATTACGTTTTCACAGTGCTGGCTGGCTTTAAGATAATTTTTGAGTCAATAACAAACTTGATTTGAATAAAAATGAATGAAATATCAGGGTAGTTAGGAAAACACAGCTAATTGGGATTGCTTCTAGGTGTGCTGCTATGGTAGTTGAGGTACGAAAAACTATTAAATTGGTTCAAGAAAGGCTTGTGTTACACCAAAAAATAATGTGTTTGATTCTGAGATACGTTGTTAAGCTGTTACACTAATGTAATACGCTGTCAGTTTCTATTCTTTTCGCTAGCTGCTGGAGTGGTGTTTAAACCTAAAGCCTGTGTAAAGGAAGTAACTGAATCATTTACAATGAGCAATGCGTGGAAGACCGTTCTTTCTTGTCCTTGTTGTCGAACAATTTTAGCAGCAAAAGAAACAAACACGGCACACTGGAAAAGAAACAGGAAAAACGAAGATTATCGAAAATTTAAAAACTATCTAAACGCCGCTCTTTCCCGCAACAATGAGAAACTGGTCACCAAGGGAACGCGTATGGTCATGACGAAACGAGGCCCAGTGAACGCAGAAGAAAGAAACAGTCTTTTGTATCAAACAAGGTTTATTGAAGCCAGGAAAAACATACTGGACGATACGTTCTCGAGAACTAGAGACCAGTTAGAGGTACCAGGCAGACAATGTCATGTTACATGTCGATACAGTCTCGAGAACCTAAACCGACAACGAAAGACAAGGTCTACTAAAACTGGATTTGTTCCCCCTGGATTAAGTTGTTCCAGGAGAGCTGCCTCGCCATCGGATTCTCCGAGCCCAAACCCTGAGCAAACTGGTTCAACCGTCGTCAGGTTTGTCGATGAAGCTGTAAAGCTAGAAGTCTTCCTCCCGCCACTTTAACACGATTCCTAATATGTGGGACAAATGTGAGTAATATAGGATAGCCTGGATATAGGGTTGATGGACTTTCTATGAACACAAGTTAGCAATTTAGTCTAAGAGGGCATTTTCTCCAGAATACTAAATCAGATTTTTAAAACGGTGAATATATCTTTGATCGTATAGAAAATTCACTCATTCACATCACAGTACTGCATGTGGTACACACAAATTTCAATGTGCACGTAGGCTACATTGTTTCCATGGAAGCCATTAGACAACAAAGATGCTTTACTTCAAGAGTAAAATTCGCCATTTCTTGACTGCTAAAAACGTTTGAAACTATAAAAACATTAGACAGAATACTCGTATAGTTTCACTTATCTAAACAGTTGTATTTTTCACAGATAGCTATGATGGCTAGAGCGGAAAATATAACATTTTTAATGTGAGGTAGGTGTTTTCCGGGTACTACTGTTTCCATAAGGAAAATGTCGACTTATAAATCTGGGGCCGGTTGTTCAAAGCTCGCTTAGCTCAACCCTGGGTTGCTGAAACATTGAGAAGCAAAATTATTGAAGCCTGCTTTGTTGAAACGTTGTAGCTTTTTTACAAAACTGTTGTGAATTGGTTAGAGTGTACTGATGCAAATTTTTAACGAAAACTGTGGATTCTAACACAGTAAATTGAAACAGCGGGTTAACGTTTAACCCTGGGTTAGCGCTAACCCATCCTTGAACAACTCAGCCCTGAATTAATAATTTGGCGAAAATGATATCACTTGGAAAAGATGAAGATCTTGAGAACGAAATCATAGTCATATCTCCTATGTGTAGTGATGAAAGAAAGCTGAAGAAAGCTGAAGAACCTACCTCAGATTACTACGCGATTATCGCCTGGTGCGTAATGGGGGCTTGACTTTCGTTGTGAGTGTCAAAAAAGCCACATTTATTCCATATTCTTGTGTTTCTTTACTTTTTCTAAACAATCACCAGTTGTATTAACACTAAAACAATAATTCGCTCGGTGAATATCGTTCATTAGCATATACTCAAAGTCGGGATAGTAGTTTTTAAGCAATTTGATTGGTTACTCTATAGCTCGGAATTTCCAACACTATTCCGAGTTTCAGATAAAACAAAATGGCTTCCAGTTTGTTTCGGTTACGAAAAATGAAATTGAATGAATTAATGACTATACTGACATAAAATAATAGTTTAAACGGTATATGCTAAAACAATTATTTACCTCAGTGTCGATGAATAGTGTCAGATATCTACCTCGACGCTACGCGTCTCGGTAGATTTCCGACACTATTCACCTCCACTTCGGTGAATAATTGTTAATTAAAACCTCGTGTTCATCTCATTCATGTGAGAACTGCAGGCTATACAGCATAGGCGGCGAAAGACACATGGACGGCGAAAAAGAAGGGGGAACTCGGCGCTTCTGTTTTCAGAGGTGAAAGTGATATACGTTTTATATGGCATTTTGAAAATTTTATATGGATAAGGGTATTTTATTGGGAACTAAAACACTCGTAGTACTCATACGCCACTACATCCGGGACTTGAATAGTGTATTTTCCGTATTTCGCGCTTGGGAGTGACAAATAAGAATCAAGCCAAAGCCAATAAAGAACACTAACACTTCCTAAACCACTCCTGTTGTAGCGCGGTTTGTTGTTTAATTCATATTTAGCTATAGGTTATTTTGAAGCCATTGAGAATTGTTGTGTTTTAGACTATTTTCAATAAATGATTAAGGTTAGTTGTGTATTTGTGTCAATATAAATAAGTCCATATAATAAACAGAACATTACACGTTTGCTCGAAGATATGGATTTTATGTTCTCGTGACAGGAACAATACCTCACTCGTTCGCTGAGCTCACTCGTGAGATATTGTCCTTGCTACTCGAACATAAAATCCATATCTTCTCGCAACCGTGCAATATCCCCTATATATAATTATAAATATATTATACTGCAAGAAAACAATGTTTAAACAATAACTGTTGTTCATCTAGCCAAGAATGGACAAGAAAGGCCGGAAAAATAAACATGGAAAAATTGTGGGCCGTAAAAGTTTTTTACGTTTAGGGTTCTCTAAAATCTCTCAAAAACGCAGCAAATGCGATACCCTGAACCACCCTAGAGGTTTCTCGCGTCTACGGCGCTCGAAGTTCACCCCTTTTAATTCAACCTATCTTCTGCCGCCTATGATATAATCCAAACAAGTACGTACACGTGTCGTGGTGACTCATTTGTTTATTATTAAAGACTCTAGACTCTAGTTGTCTCTAGAGATGTTAAGTACACTCTTCTAGATTTCGATTCAAATTGTCACACTCCCGAGTAGAATTACGGTCCAATTTACAGAACTGTTACTGTTTGGCTGATTTTGTCAAAAGTTTCTTTTGTGAATCTATCGAGTGTCATTAAAATGGTATCGGTAACGACAAAGACAAGTGTCGATTTCTTGGATAATATCGATATCGAACCAGTACTAAAATACAAGATTTTAACGGTTTGTTATTTTTAATTTCTGACATCTAGGGGGGTGTTTGCTTAGTTCAGGCTTCTCAAAGTCGACACTACTTTAAGACTGCAAATCAGGTAAAAGACAAACAAAACAAAACAAAGAAAATCACAATTGACATCTAAATGTTATTCATTTCTTTTTCTTTAACCATTTTATTCCCTGTTGGTTAAAAGAACAATCTGAAGATGGTAACAATCTTTTGGCTCTTTCAAAAACCGAGCGGTGCCACGGTATTTTGAGTAATTCTAAAACATAGAATATTTCCTATAAATTAAAAAAAGATCCAAAATATAAGGAAACCCCAAAAGAAGTATAAGAATCCTCTACGGAAGTATGGATGGTCGATTACCCTCGATATTGAGTCAGGATTAAAGTGGATTGTAAATGACCCATGGAAAAAGTGTCGGGCCAACAGGAAATGTAAGAAGTTTAATTGTTAAGAAAACGTTCCGTGCATGTTCTCCGAATATTTAAAGTTTAATATGAGTCATATTTCATAACCGAACGAGAACGTTTATTTTAACGTTTGTCAGAACTTAAATGGAGACACTGTTTAAAAATACATGTCACTGCATGCCCATTTAAGTCTGTGATGTTGTCATGGACACACAAAGCATACCTAAAGCGTAGTACAGGTCAACGAAGACATTCCTTAAAAACAGAAAAATCTATGGATGTTTATAATAAACGTCGACCGTTGTCATGGGACCCTTTTCTTTATCTTTAGAGTCTTTCACACTTGCGGTTTTGTTTAGAATAACGTCGCCCGGGGAGGTCCAGGATTTTACTTCCGAGAGGGTATACCACCATTATAATGACACAACTGACTAGTTGATAAACAAGTTTTAAAAGCAAACACAAAGAAGGCTTTTGACTAAACAGTATGAACTGCTGCGAATGCATACAACTAATGCTCCAGTGCCAAAACCGCGCTTAACCTTTCATAATCCAGACTTCCTCCATTGACAAGTAAAATCGTCTGGCGTTAGGCAGAGTAAAGATGATCGTACTAAAGATGATCAATGGGTTATAAATGGTTAATACGACAATTTCCTTGCCTTATATTTTCATTCAAAACCATAAACGACATAGTTTTATTGCTCAAGCCATCTCAAGGAAGAGTAACGTTACATAAAGAGTTCCTGTTAAAACTAAATAATTGGTCAGAGGATTTTTACACTTTCTAACTACTAGAGGTTATTTCTTCCCTTGCCAAGTGAAATTGCCAAAAACTAAACGTTCAAAAACTAAAAATTCAAGAAAAATGCACTTTTAAATATGTTTCATCTTGGAAGTAATAACAATTATCAATTGAAATAATTAATAATCTGTCATGGCATTAGTACATCCACTCAAAAATTTTTCTTGCGATTGACCTGCAAGAAGACCAGTTGCTGTCAGTATAGGGTTTCGTAGCACGCAAGAGACCTTGGCGAAATGCAATGAGCAGGTTTCATGGGCCAGTCTGGTGAGGATCTATCAATTTTTTGTGTTCTCGTCTGGAAATTATATAACTACCAATAAAGTCATGTCATGCGTATGAACTTTTTCTAACCTCAAAAGGACATTTCCAAAGTTGCAAATGCAATCGAAACAAAACTTTGTTTGGGAACGTAACAGGAAGTTCAAGTCCAGCACGATATTTATAGATATATATCCGCGATAAAATACTTGGGTATAATTGTTTATTCATACACGCATTGCTATATAATAAGATTTAAAAAAATACACAGCCAAAAATATTAAATTTAATAAGAACCACACTCTTTCCATCATCATTAGGATAAAACAATACATCTACCATATCTTTGTAGCTAACTAAATATAATCGATTATATAGGTTATCGGAAAGTGGCAAAAAGAATGAGCTGAATTGGAAACAGTTTAGTAGTCGATTAAGTGTTAGACTCTTTTGTCAAAATAATTTCTGCGATAATGCATTTCTGACTGCATTGTTCTGTTTCCATTATTGCCCAAGTGACCTATGATCAGAGTAGAACTTTAGATGCTTCGCCGGTGCAGCAAAGTACCAAGTACGAGTGTGTTCTCGTTTTTTGACGCGGACCTCCACATTCTTCCTTCTTCAAAGTATGTTTCCCCACAATTCTCTTGACACACCACATGCGATGGGTATAGGTACCATAATGTACTACTAAATATATATGTGGGTATGATGTGAGTGTTATACTTATGTATGCAAGCATAAAATAGTGGTCCAGGCTTGGAATAACATTAATAGGAACGAAAGAATGCATTGACCGTTTTTTTTGTTTAAGTGATGATAATGACATTATTTTACAAACTTCAAATGCATGTTATTGAAAAAAGTACCAACCGATAAATTAAAGAAATAAATTATGAAAAGTATAAAAAAAGTCTAGTTTCAAGATATTCTTAATTGAAGTTTATTTCAGTTTTTAATTTAACATTACAACTAGAGTCAAGTAAAATATACAGGATTTTTTTTGCTGGTGTTTCATGTGCGTCTTATATGTGTGTGGTGTGCGCGTTTGTGTGTGTGAGTATGTGCGTGTATGTGTGTGTGTGTGTGTGCGTATGTGTGTGTGTCCGTGTGTGATCATGTGTGTGTCCGTGTGTGATCATGTGTGTGTCCGTGTGTGATCATGTGTGTGTCCGTGTGTGATCATGTGTGTGCACGCGTGTGTGTGTGCGTGCGCATGTGTGGGTGGGTGTGCGTGTGTGCGTGTGGGTGGTGAGTGTGTGATGGACTATCGTTATCATCGTTAATGACATTGTTTCTTTTCCAAGGAGTTGGTAATGGAGATATCAATTACTCACGCTGTCTACTTGACCTTTCGGATAAAGACCGAACCCACAAACCCAAAAATGATCGATGACGTTTTCTATAACCTTGGTTCGCATTTGAGATAAAGCGTCAAATTGCGTACGCAGTCGAATGAATAACCTTAAAGTAACATAGTTCTACGTTTACATACACCTTATATTTAAGATTATCTGCTGTTGTTCTGGTCCGAATGTGGTTCTTAAACCCCGCAAGAGAGCTGTATCGTTTGTTGCATGATACATACATGTGTTGACCGCGGCTGGCAATTCGAGCAGTGCATCGGAGCTACAGCGGTCGTAATTTTGAAAAACACCGGAACTTCTTTCGGTGTTTTCCAGGCCGACAAACTGGAGGCCGGGCTGGGGATTTCATTGCATGCTGCCCCAGCTGTGAATTCTGGTTATCGCAATGTATTGTGCACTATTCAGTCGTCTCATTGACGGGAAACATCATCCGAAAGAAATGTGCAGTTCCTCATGGTGACACTGGCCGTCTAGCATTTATATTTTGCAATTACTCGGTTGTTCTGTAAATTTATTGCACTGTTATCGGTAGTTTGTCGTCAAATATGTTTGTTATGGGGTAAAGGCGCGCAAGGCTGGGACTTCGGTTGAGCTGGAGATACGAAATGATAATCAGCTAGAACCGCAAATAGAAAATTAGAGTTTGCACACCCTCGCATGACACGAATTCGGAATTTTTAATGCGCGTTTGAATAGCGCACACTGAAGTGGAATGGAAGATGAATTAATTATTTCTTAACATGAATAAAGAGATCATCGATTTCATTTACATCTTCATTTGCATTCCCAAATTTGGTAACAGTACAGATCCAGCCGAATGTGAAGAAATAAAACCCAGCCCACTTTATTACGCGCCATTTTAATGCCCGATGAAAACTGTTATACTACCGCATATGTAAACATATAAGGACGATATACTGTTACACCGCCACAGAGCTCATGAGAACAGACCGTTCAACATGCTCCTCGAGTTTCAAAGTGTTTGAATGCAAATTCGTCTGTTATTTAATTCATCCAAACAGTTTGAAATTTGAGCTTGGATTTCGGCTCAATCCTATGCTTAAATAATTGTTTAATTGATTTATCGTGTTGGTTTATCAACTTGACAAAAGCATGTCATGGTTATTTATCCGTGGCCACAATTAACCCGATATTAATGCTTGTTGTGTTTAACTAAACCGCTGTCAAACTGAGCGATTTTTTATGCAACTCGTCTAGCAAATTTAAAATAAAACAAGAAAAAATGGGACATGGGTTAATGTTTTGTGGTCTGTATCCTTAGAACATGGTCAAAGCCACTCAGCCAATCAGCATTCAGAATTACGATGATCTATATCCCATAGAAGGTGAATCTATCGACTGGTGTGGGCTTTGAAGTTCAGGGAAAATGTGGGGTTAAAGCTTAGAACAAAGCAAAACAATAGTCTCATTGGCATTCAAAAAGAAACTATACGTTCTTTCATGAAAAAATCGACGTTATCCAAAAGGGACATCTTCGATCGCGTAAAAAACAACTTTCACAAAGCTTTCAAGAAAAATTTAACTAGGTGGCGAAAGCTAAATATATCACCAACAATCTCAAAGAAAAATACCAGGCAGAAGTTGACTCTGGCCTCGTCAACATACCATAGAGTAAACAATACCACCTTGGAGCCGATAAAGACGTACAACTGCGCGTGCTATTTAGGACTGGGTAAATTTGAGCTTTTTGTTGCCTACCTACTATTAGTGAAGTGGCACTATACCAGTCGAAATGACTCTAGAACAACTACTACTTGCCTCACTGCTCTCACCTTCACTCTTTTGTGTTTTAACCTGTTTTAACCTTTTTATTGATTGAGCAATCACTTGGTAAAGGCGGTTGAAGGGAATCAGAAACAGACTTCATCAAAGAAGAACTTTGTCTTTTGTAGCTCCTGACGGCTGTGCTTCGCTGCCCTGTTCGCGACATTTGCGAGATTCAGATTTGACTTCCACTACCGCGACCGCTACCTCCCAGAGTTTCATTTCTTATCTGATTGGTTAATCGGATGAATTAAACCCATATGATTGGTTAATGATCCCTAAATAGCAACGGTCTGTATTATCGTTTGGCAAACTGGGTAGTTGCATACCTAACCTTTCCAGAATGGTTGATAAATCGTCTCCGTTCTACATCAATCTTAGCTGCTTGACACATCGACCGCATATATTTATTTAACGTATTCCTACCGACAGGCTGTGAACCATATCTTGTCTCCTGCTTCCGTGCTCTTGAGCGGTTTTCGGTAATATTCCTTTCTGGAATACACTTTAAGTACTCTTTAAAAACCTTTACCACACATTGACGATTGTCGGGTTGAGCATACTGTTTTATGCACTTAACGTCAACCTTTCTTTGCGCCAGTCCGCCTTGAACATTCTTGCAATCTCTTCCATTGAAAATAATGAACTTTCCCTGTTTATCTCTCCAAAATTTGTATTCTGCCATTAAATTAACATGTTCGTTCATGCCCCGAAAGCCGAAGACTTTCCAATTGTACAAAAACACGCCATAGCTCAAAGCTATAGAAGGTGCAAAACCAATAGTTGCAGTACACCATGATTTCTCCTCCTCTTCTTTCGATATTGGATCTGCTGACTGTTTCCTTGTTCCGACACCACCAGCGGTCATCTCTTTCATACGCGAATTAAGAGCCTTACAAAACGAATCAAAGTCAGCTTTTTCCTTCGATAGGATATTAATATCGAATCGCTTTAACTCATCCCTAAAATATCGGAGTAATCCCCAGGGAATAAAATACAGCGAATTCGCTATTTCCTTTGGACTAACACTACCGAAATTCACAGGGACACACGGATATTTTTCGCTCAATGTCGATATTTGTCCATTACAAAATTCTGCCCAAGACTTGAAAATGTTAACGGTCCACGCAGTATTTTGTCTCGTTTTTTCGGGAATTCTTTCCCTCTCTCTTTTTCCGATTTCTTCCCTTTGTACTGGCTCTCTAAATCTGCTACTACGCTCTCTTTTGTCTTCATTTCCACTCAAGTGTTGTTTAAGTCTGTCACATCGTCACTTCTTAATAAATCTTGAGTCGCAATCTCGGCTTCTAACAAATCAACTTCTCTAAATTCGCTCATCCTTGAACGGCTGCTATTTTCAAATGTGTTTTTTAAATGCACATTTTATTCTCACTATTCTAACCTAATCTCCATTTCAAAAGCTCCTAATTGACCAAATTGGCAAATTGTGACATCACAGTTTTTTCCCGTGGGGTCTTCATATGTCTTGTACATGTTCCAACTGTTCTTGGTGCATGGCTGAATTAAGCCTGTTTCACACTTGGTCGGTGATCATTACTTAGCGTTTAAAAAGCATTGTTTAGTAGAGAAGAATACAATAAAATTGAGACAATGAATTAAGACAAGTGTGAAGTAAGCCTTAAGCCTGGTTTTCATATATCGCAAATCGACGGTGATCATCGACGATGTATTGTTCTTCCCATTGTTTAAAATCATTGAAGAGTTCAATGATTTTGAACAATGGGGAAAACAATACATCGCGGATGATTGCCTACAATTTGGGATATATGAAAACCAGGCCGGCTTAGAAGCCAGAAGAAATTAGAGAGCAGGCAATTGACCATAACGAAAAAGATGGTGGCATGTAAATTTTACCAGAATGTATAGCGGGGAATGCACATAAATAACTAAAAAAAGATACCAAGAAGTATACCTAATGGAGTGGAATTATAACACAAGGGAGAACATAATATCTTGTATTTTGTCTGTTCATCAAAAGTCGTTAATTCGCCTTTTTGAACGGTTTCAGACCGCAATGCCGTTCTGGTAAAATGTACATCCGCGAAATTTCTCGCTAAAGTCAATTTAACATTGAAAATACCTGTACAACAACTCGGATGTTGCGAGGATGTGTATCCTTTAGAATAGCGTATGTCGCAATTGACGTCCCATGCCCAGTTTGCCCGTATTTTCCTACAATTTTTGTGGGCTTAAAGCCTGGTTTTCATATATCGTAATTCGTCGTCGATCATCGGCGATGTATTGTTCTTCCAGTTGTTCAAAATCATTGAAGACTTCAATGATTTGGAACAATGGGGAAAACAACACATTGCCGATGATCGCCGACGGTTTGCGGTATATGAAAAGCAGGCCTAATAATAGAAAATGGCTCATTTGCATTAAATAGAAAGTCAATTTGAGCTCGTTTGTCCGCATTTTGTACTGTTAATAGAAACCGTGTAGGACGCCATTGTTTAAATAGGATTGTTAATAAGGTACTTGGAATTTAAAATTCCCACCGGCCAGCTTTGTAATTTATTCTGACTTACTTCTAAATCCGCTACTGTTGGCGCTTCACCATTGACAAAATGTATTTCACTTGAATGATTTCGGCTTAGCAATAAACATCATATCTGAATTTCCAAGAACTTCTTGATAAACAATAATATGGTTCTCGGAAAAAAAGCTTCAATAGTGTTCTAAGCGGTTACTATTATAAATACAAAATGCGGACAAACAAACCTAAATTGACTTTTAAATTGATGGAAATAAACCATTTTTATTGTTAACCCCGCAAGGATTGTGGGGAAAATGCCGACAAACTGCGCCAGTGACGTTTGCTATATACACTATTGGGCCCAGCATTGTCAAATACACTAAACTAAATTTGGCTAATTTATACATAATTAATCTCGTTAATGTTTGCATCATTTCTCCAATAGGTACCTTTTTAGTCATCTATTGTTAACAAATCTTTTGGATTTAGTCGGTCTTGGATCAAAAATGGCGGTAATCTATTGTTTTATTATTGTATTCCGCCATTTTCGTTCCAACATAAAAAATTATAAATATCTTAATTTTCTCGTATAGGCAGTGACACTGGATAACCAGTAGGAACTTATTAAATACAATGAATGCAACCACTACTAACTTATTGGATTTAATTTGTGGAGAGTTCCAGGGCACGAAGGCTAATTTATACGACTAACTACAGTCAGTCGAATAGATGGTCTGGAAATTCAATAGATCTCATTATCTATGTTGATCTGGGTTTATGCGAACATTGTGAACCTTCGTTATCACGTGCCAATTATATTTTGGAGCGATCAAGTATTAATCAATAATAGTGCTCTAAATAACATAGCGATATGTTATTTAGAACAATAACATAGATAATGAGTTCTATTCAATATTTATTGAGCTTCCAGACCATTTACTCTACTGACTATGGATTAACAGATTACCAACGCAACTGCAACTGCAAAACATAAGCACAATTGCTTATGTTTATGTCGTAAGTGAATACCAAGGACCGGTTGTTGAAAGCTAGGTTAACTTAACCCTGGGTTAGTGAAAAGTTGAGAAGCAACATTATTGGAGCTTGCTTTGTTGAAACCTTGTCGCTTTTTAACTGTTGTGAATTGGGTCAATTTTCAACGAAAACTGTGAATTCTAGCTCTGTAAAATAAAACAGTGAGTTGACGTTTAACCCTGGGTTAGTGTTAACCCACTTTTGAACAACTCAGCCTAGGTTTAATTTGCAAGATTTTTTAATAGCTACTATAACAAGATTAACTTGTAGTATGACTTTTGCCTGTCGAGTACTCTCTCGAACAATCGCTGCAAGCCATTTGTTAAGCCTGCCGCACACTGGAGCTATGTGCTTAGCTGATTGTCATTTTGGGATATGAAATCAAGCCGAACAACCACTCCGAAGCAGTTATCGAGATATGATTGGTTGAATGAGCTTGAACATGCGATTCTAATTCGATTTCATACTCCAACATGACAATAAGCTAATCACATAGCTCCAGTGTGCGTCAGGCTTAACGCATTCCATTCCACTCAGTTCTGTTGTGAATTCTCAGTTTTGTTGGAGTCAAATTCAAAGTAATTATGCAAAAAACAAAGAATAGAAGCAAAAACAGGACATTCGAACTACGTGGACAGAAGTTGAGAAAAACACGTTGTAGTACGTAATTGGAGAAAGAAATAATACCGCATTGGTTAGCATCATTCTTTAAACAAGAGGATTTAGTGTTTTAAATCTTTATTAAAAAGAACCCGAGTTATAATCAAGAAATTTCAGTTGAAGTGTTGAGTGAAGGACAACCAGTGGGATTAACTTAGCCCTAACCTTACCTATAGTCAATTGTAGTCAACTGAGTATTAGAGCAGATAATGGGGATGTGCAGATGGGGTGGTTACCCACTCCGTTCCTTACCCCAGCTCATGTAGGCAAATACAACAACACTAAAACCTTACCTAGTGACAATTGAGATGTTAGACAGAAATGACGACGGCTGGATTAATGATAAACTTTAGTATATATATATCAAACGAAAATTATTATAAGGTTATCTGAAAGATCTTAAAATGGTTTTGTAAGTTATTTTACTGTTTTTCGTTTACTTCCTTCGTTGTTGCAATACTTCAATTTGTTTGCACGGTTTTTACGTCACACATTTGTGCATAATGAGGTGACACAGAAAGTTTAACGTAATAAAGTTTAGCATAATAGAACGACTTTCAAATAAGGGTATTCGAGTTTGCGTGTTCCACGCAAACTCGAATACCCACTGCAGCGGGTTATTCGACTTTTATACTCTAATGTGAGGAAAACTCAGTGAAACTCCATGAATTACTGGCTGATTATGTGATACAAATCAAGCTTTATGAATGGTTAATTTACATTTGAGATATATTGTAAAAAAACTTAGATGAGCCACACGTGAGCTGCCGGTTTTGTTCATCTGAGTTTTATTTATACAGAATACAGCTTTGTATGTTCTACTTCAACTGTTTTTGTCTGTTCAACTGTTTTTCCTAGAGGTCAACCAAGAACCATTTCTCACTGACGCAGCGTTACTGCATAAGAAAACCAAAAAAATTCACAAAAAATTGCATGACGTCTATCACTGTAGGAAAGAATCCCGTCAAATAAAATAAACAAGGAACTTTTCTAAAGAAGAGCTGTAATACTTTACGCCTTCCTCAGGGAAGTGACAAGCTCATGGAAGGAAATTTTTTCTTGCAAAGTGCATGGAGGAAGCCCGAGTATCGGGGGAACCCCGCGGCTTTTATAGGAAGCACTTCAGTCCCACATGCGACTAAAGGCGGATTTCCATTCAGTGCAAAATGTCGCGCGATCGACTTTTTGCGATCGCTTTCTTTTGAAATGTGTCTTC
>JAOBAZ010306489.1:0-13793 GCA_026546875.1 Pteroeides caledonicum
CAATGCTTTATTGCATTAAATTAGTTGATATTAATATATTAACCCTTCCAACCCTAGCAAGATTTTTTTTAATAAATTAAACTATTTAGCATGGTGTCCTGTGGTACTAAAATATATGTTGAAGTGAACCTATATAAATTTTATGAGGCAGAGTCGTTGATTACTTTGGGTAAAAAACATTTTGTTGAATATTAATTAATTATTATTTGTTAAAAAATTGAGTCAACAATTAAACTGTTTTGTACTTTATTGGCTTTAGCCAGTAAGTTAAAAACACCTGGTCCAAATGCTCTCGGTACACTGCTGTCCACATTTGTCATCTGACTCCATGTCATCCTTGGTCTTCCTCGACCTCTGACAACCTCTTCTTCATAGGACATAATCTTCTTAGCCCACTCATTATCATCTTTCCACACAACATGTCCAAACCACCTTAACCTATTACACTTCACAACCTCATACACACATTCAACTCCCATTCTCTCAACTCTACATTTGGCACCCTATCTCTCATTGATACACCACACATCCACCTAACCATTCTCATCTCTGTCCTTTCTAGTCTCACATTCTTCTCAGCATTCATATCCCATGTCTCACTTCCATAAATCAAAGCACTCCTCACACATGATGCATAAATCTTGCCTTTCAGTCTTAAAGACACACCCTTTCTTATGATCCCAGACAGCTCCTTAAACTTTCTCCATCCACAACACACTCTCGTAACAGATGCTGAGTTTGCTCCACTACTTCCACTCAACATGTCCCCAAGGCGGCAGAACTTTCCCAAATTCTCCAGATACTCACCATTTCCTAAACCTATTCTGTCTTCACTGTCATTGTCTTTTCTCTTATCTTCTCTCTCACATGTCTTACAAACAAATACACTCTCCACCTTAACTAGCATTCCTTTCACACCAGAGCAACACTTGTGAACCCACTCACTGCATTCCATACATCTGATTGAATTACTGCCCAAGTTTTCTAAAGCCCATCTGACCACCTCCTTTGGAACTCTATCAACAGCTTTCTCCAGATCCACAAGTGCCAAGTACAACTCTCTCTTCTTTACCAAAAATCTTTCTTGCATCTGTCGGACCACAAAGATTGCATTACTTCTCAAGCTGCCTTCATGATCTGAACGTTTGCATCCTCCCTCACTTTGTTCACATCACCTCCATGATTCTCCTTCCATCCCAATTTATTCTCAAACTATTCACAAACATTTTTAATAATAACATTAAAATGATTAAAGGCAAAATTTAACCAATTAAAGTTTCTACTGGTAATTGTTTTAAGTCAAACCTTAAGTCAAACCTTGAGTAACCAAGATGTTTTTTTGGAGTATATTTTTTATACTTTATTATTTGAAGTTGTCAGCAGACATAACAACATTTTTAGGACAGACTACACAGCACCTTTAAATGAGGTGAAAATTTTCCCAATGAAAAAATTTTGAAAACAAATTATTCAAGCCCTAAGATTTATTTTTTGATACAAACGGAAGCAAATTAAAGAACATTTTTTAAAGAATAATGTCTCCATATGTCCTAACATCATTTTCTCTTAATTTACTAATTTTGTTCATTATTGTTTAGTATAATTAACAATTCTTGAGGTAAATGTTGAGGTAAATATTTCCACCATTATTTTTTGTTATTTAATTGTACTGTAAAACATTTAAACTCTTAAACTGAACTTGAAAATCATAAGATGAAATTGAAATGTCATCCTTACAGTAAATTACCACTAAAACAAAAAATCATCTCTGATTTGGATAAAAGCACTCTCAAAAAATATCATTTCAAATTATACCATAAAGACCTTGTTAGTTTTTTAATATCACAATTTAAAAGTGCAAATCTTCAGAAGTTTCCTTCTGAATTAAGATGTCCACATTTTTAGAATACCGGTATGGAAGTTAGGTCCTAAATGATGTCATTCAATCAATTATTTTAAATTCCATGTATTTATTAGGTAGATATCTTTCTTTATAATGGGCAGAATTCACTTAATCTTTGTGATAACAATGACTATATGTGCTACATACACATTTCAACATATACATGATGAGATTTTAAATGACTGAAACTAGACTTGTACACAAGTAAAGTTCCCTCTTCTGCTTTACTTTAGACCTTGTCTGCTGGTATAAAACACCTTTCTCCAGAAGAAACTCATTTTTTTGCTAAATGGTTTTCATGAAAGCACATGGTAAAAGTTTTAAGATATGAAACACTCTTCACTATATTTCACAATTTTTGAATTAATTGTTCTTGTCACATGATGACATCATGTGGGACCTAATTTGCATGTTTTAAAAAACTGAATTTAAGATCATAACAATTATAAAACTAACAACATCTTGATGAGATAATTTGAAATGCTATATTTAGTAAAAGTTATATGGTTTAAATGGGAGGGACATAAATATTTTATCAGTTTCATTTGTGTTAAAATGTATGATGAAAAGTTCCTATTTAAAGTACTGGTATAAATTTTTGAACCAGAACTGCTACCCAGGAATCATGAATGTTTCATAATAACAAGTATGTTCCAGTAGTCAGTTTGTCTACCAATAATTTGTTATTACATTTAATGTGACACAAAACATCCTAAGCTGTCTTCATACCATATTTCATGTTCTTCTATATGGTTTGTAGGACTATCGGTACATAAACTCAGGAGTATTTCAGATCTGAGATATTCCACAAGAAAATAACCCATAAAATTATAAGGTTCATAATTTATTAAGTATATTTAAGAGTTCTGGTTACTGCATGAATGTTCAGCTCTGCTTTGTTTTCACTGGATTTGTTTTGAATGGGAAATCCCAGAGCTTGCTTGATATTCCATAAGCTAAAACATATAAATCAGTAAACATTAACCACAGAAAGCTACTAGGGAGAGTTAAGGGAAAATCTGTTTTTCAATATATATGCAAATAAATGAGCCGGACATTAATAATTACTGTAGCTTTATGACCTGAATTGTTTCCTGACAAGAAATCTTGCATTCACAATGCAGATGAAAAAACTTGATTTGTGTAAAATAAAATAAAGCACAATGTTGAAAAACACTCTTGTAATGGTTTAATGTTTTTAAATCACTGACTGCAAGAATTTCCCTTAAAATTAAAATAATTTGGTATCACAGGTAGCCACAGTTAAATGACACTGAGTGAAAAGCATTCCATAGTATTATTATACAGCAGTTACTGGGTGTAAGACATTGGGAACATTGCATCACATACTAACAGTATATGAGATACTAAACATATCAAACTAGACTGCTTTTGCTGTTTTATAATACTAAACAAAACTTTTTCAGGTCAACTACACGTATCTGGTCAATATAGGTGCATACACTGTACACTGCATATACAGTATATCTGTATGTACTATGTACAATGTAACACTTGTACCTTGGTGTGGATTCTCAAAATGATGAGCAACATGGTAACTTCTAAGATTGTAAAAATAGCTTCCATTTGCAGGTGATCCATGGTGAAGATAATAATGAATACAGTCATACATAACATAACCAAGAAGTCCACCAGAAAAGATTGAGTTAGCAACACCATATGGTAAAAAATAAATAAATAGGCAGTAAAATGGAATAGCAAAGGCTGAAGCTGCCACAGGTGGAAAAACCAATCGACCAGTATCAAATGGCACCTGAAATGATCAAAATTGACTAGGACTATTTCAAATATGTACATACCATTCATATATTCCTATATCCTAATGTTGTTATATTTAATACAGGCTCCATTCAGAGTTCTGTTTTGACAGCAGTTTCTACTTATACCGGTACTGTATAAAAATGTTTTGGAAAATTTGACCAAATAAAATTAATTACAGGTTCTATTTAACTCATGAGATTGATGCATTGCATTAACAGATTTTACTGACTAATACCAGACAATCTTACTTGTCCAGGGGAAATCACCCACCAGCAATGGGGTAGTATGTTACAATATCTAATGAGTAACATTTGCTGTCATTAATCAATCTTAACTATTAAAGTAGGCATTTCTAAAGAACTGCCAACTGACTTTTTATAAATATGCTGGTAAAAGTAACTACTGTACCTTATGGTGCTGGCCATGGAAAAAGAAATGAAATGTTATCCAGAAAGGTGAATCATCTGGTGGTATTATATGGAATAAATATCGATGTAAAATATATTCAATTAGTGACCAAAGGAATATCCCAGTCATGAAAAGACAAACAAATACCAAAAATATCCCAGCATAAGTATAAGTTAAAAATGAAGTTATTAAAAAATTAGTTTTGTCGACATCTTGGCAAAGATTTACCAGGCCAACAACTCCAATGTAAAGAACGATGGGAAGCCACAACATTGGTACAACAAACCAAGGTGTCTTGGAGAAAAATTCCACAATTGGTGTTTCGAAGAGCCGTAGTGGTCTGTCAACAGGAGAATGAACCCATCTCATGTATTCAGCACCTAACTTACCAACTTGAGCCACCATTGGTTTGTCCCAGTCTACAAGCTCCTACCAAATTAAGATATTTGTTTATGAGAGAATATAATACTGGTAATTTCAGCTGAGATTTAATACATAAATATATATCTAGGAAAGTGTTTAAACTGTCTACACCAAAATTGTTTGCAAACAACATGTATGTATAAATACTCCAGGTAATTAAACCATTATTGGTGTAATAAAGCCAGGTGCAAGAATTACAATAACAAATAAAGTTTTAACATTAAATACACTTTTACTTCATTTTAGCAAAAAGAAATATACATTACTACACTACAAAGTGTAAAACATAGATATATATATAACATATGAACCAGTTTTACTACACACATTTTCTTTATAGCCATCCATATTAAGTTCCTCTTCTCTATCACAAGAATTGTCCTACAGGAAGAAATCAAAACATCCATCACTTGTGGAATATGGTATTCAATTATTAACAAGTCACAAGATATGCTAGATTAATCACAACTACTCAACTGTGGCATGAAACATAATATAAATATAAAGCTTAATTCATTTCGGAGAGAAATTTTTAAGAAATTAGTATATTAATGCCTAGTAATAGTACAGTGTTTCTTTAAATGTTCATCATTGAAACGTATGTAAAAAAGCATAAATAAAAACAATCGTTTAATGAAACTAAACACTTTCAATATCCTCTCTACTATTTTGTGCTGATGAGTATAGTAGATGCATATTATGACTACACACTGTTACTGTTAGTAAATGTAATATAAAAACACACAACAAACCTCTGAATACAACTGTCCAATATAATACTTTTTTAACAAGTTATAAGCAGCAGGAGAATGCTTGTGAATAGCGTGATCACTCATAATTTTCGACACATCTTGACCTAAATTCACGAACAACACATCTTTTCCACCAGGGTGACGACTTAAAAAGTCAGTTACGTTAAAAACTCGACCATCATTGATAACCCAAGCATCTTTTTCCGACGAATGTTGGCTCACTTCATCTAAAGTATAGGACGCCATTCTTTATCTATCATTCACATACGTATACCACATATTATAAATATTTTATTTCGTGGAAGACTTTGGACTGAAAAATATTCAATTACAGTCGTGGCACAATAAATATTAATATGAATTAATTAAAAAATACTAACCTACAGTCCCACACGACAACTTCACGACATTTGTCGGCAATTTCCGATAATCTCCGAACAACAATTTAGTTGATCGATCTTCTTTCCAGTTTAGCTTCCGCTTTGATAATCCAAATGAGAGTACATGTATCAGTGACAGAATGTGCTAAAAAAGGAAACCTCTCACGTCAACTTTATATTGTTAGCAGCAGTAAACGCAATAGGCGTTTCAGAGGACATTTAACTGAAAATGAACTTAAATTCTTTGAGGTATGTTTCCCTAAGGCTAAAGGCATTGTCTTCAATGCGAAAAGTTATTTTTCTCAGTCAGTCAGTAACTCAGTGTCTTTTTAAAACAGGAATTAGGTAGCCACTAGACAGTTGTCTGGTTTAAACATATCTTTACATACTGTCGATATAAAAGAATAAAACGATGATCTTATGTGAGTTTGCTGTACTATTTTCCTTGCATTATTTAACAAGAAGTACATAGGTATTCGACATCACTCGCAATAGATTAAGAGAGAATTGTACTACCATTTACTGTGTGTTTATACATATAATACCCAGTGATTTCTATCCAGAGGTCTTAAATCACATATTTTCTGTTGTTATTTCGTAGGAAAACAGTTGGAAACTTCATAGCTGGCAATGATACTTCATCAGATAATAAACCCCCAACAAACAATGTTCAATCAGGCTCAGCAGTCAATCAGACATATGATGAACGAAATACACCTCACACTAAACTACCTGTTGATCAATATTACTACCCTGGACCTCGATATAGTTATTATTTAATGGATGTTGAGGTGACCAGAACTGGTCATTGTAAGTATGATGCTCCAGTAACCACCTTGTCACCAAACAAACCAAAAAGAGAATATGTAAGATATCCCATTCATCTTCAATATAATATACCAGTATCATTACCACCAGGTTATAGTACCACTAAAATGAATTCAGACATAGAGCACCATAATTAATACCATAATTCTCAGGTACGTCTCTTCACAGCGGATTATCAACTTCTTTGTGATAAGAGAGATCCTTTTGCTTAGTGAGGTATCACCTAAGATATTCCAAGTGGGTACAGTAGTTGCTAATATGTTCAAAACAAAGCCTAATGCCTCATACAGTAAAGTGATGACAACTTGGTAAAGCACATTATATATAATCATACAAAAAGAAAAGTGTCAGAGATGAAGACTAAGAATGATATGGGTTTAGATGAATATATTAAAGAGTTAGGAATTAGAGTATGTTGTACCTATATTAATATACAGCTTGGTATATTTATTTTTTCTTTTCTAGCTGGTACCATGGGACTTATAACTGGTAGTACTAGACAAGAAAGTGATATCATGAAGTTTTATTCTGAAATTTATCGCCATTATGCATACGGTTGGATGTTGAAAACATTTTATGGTATTCCTGGTGTTGGCAAGATGGGTTGGAGTGCTTCAACCACTCCATTTCAGTTTGTTTATATCAAACCATTAGCAAAGTAATGCTAATAATGATATAAAATAATTACTTGATATCTGTAGTTGTGTAATATTATATCTCTGTGCAATGTTGATGTTGTTTATTCTTATATTTTTTTATTGTTTTTCATTGTTATTAGCAATTTCTAATTTTTAATTTAATTGTTCAGTGCCCCAGTTGGCCACAGTTGGGATCTAAAAATTGGTAAATGTGACATTCACACCCAGTTAGTTACAGGAATTATTGGAAGACAACATCACAATGTTGCTAACACAACTGGAATCATTAATATGGTAAACAAAAAGCTTGAACTGATAAAAGTTTAACTAGTTATAAATCAATAGTACTAACAAAAAATATTCAAAATCCTAAACAGTGGGCTAAATCAATCTCTTATTTCTCAAGATAACACAATTTGCTGCTACTGGTGGGAGAATGATTGGGTTAGAATTTACTGGTGAAAGAAAAAAGCAACCTGGAATTGCTGTTGGCAAAAGTGACTGTGAGTTGAACTTCAGTTCAGCAAAGTGTTGTCATTTTTTGTATGTTGTGCAATAGCTAAACTAAATGTGTTTGTAACAAATTGCGCTGGTGCTATGGCACATCGCTACTGTGAGTGAGTCGAGTGCTGCCCAGGTACACAATAACAAGACACATCATACATGTGTACATGTTATTTATACAAATACATACGTCAACTAACATCACGACTACAAACTGCAATGAATACAAATTAATTACAAGTCCCTACAACTTACGATACGTTACATGTTTTATATTATTTCTGTTGATATATAGTAATGGGTGTTGATATACTTTTCAATGTTCCAAAACATCCTAATCCAATCCTATACAGTTACCAATGTGTCAATGTTCCTGTGAAAATCATGTACCTAGGAGCTGGTAAACTGGTCAAAGTTGAGTGTGACTGGATGCAACATTTTGCCAGGCACCTTCAGCAAGGATGGAAACTCATTGATATATTTTGGGATCAGAGTAAAAAAAGCCATGGAGGTATAATAAAATACACAATTCACAATAGCAATTGTGTACACTTATGAAAGTACTAACTTAAAACATTTCTATTTCATAACAAAGACTTGAGCTTATCAGGAGATCACAACTCAATCTGGTTTTTTGAAAAGGAAACATCAAAGTTAAAAGTCAATACTCCTGTATGGGAAGGGACAATTGTGGAGTTTAAGCACACAATTAAGGTAAACAGAACAGATTTTACATAAATCATAAAATGGTTTCTGTGACTCTTTAATTACCAAGTTTCTATATACAAGTTCTTTCCTTGACAAGTTGAATTATTGCAGGATTAGAACAAGTAAAATTAATAAATGGTGTGGGTACCAATTCAAAAATAATGTTTTTGTTGTTAGATTGGTCTTGGATCAACAAAACCAAAAAGTGACTGGACACCAATGTTTACAGAGATGGGTAATCGAGGATGGGAGTTAGCTTGCATGTTGGAATCTCCAGAAGTTCTTAGTGTTGGTCTTGGAACTATAACTTATAGGGTCTATTTTTTCTTTCAAAGACAAATAATGCAAATGCTGCCACAACCAAGTTCTTACCCAAGTCACCCTTACACACATCAACCACCACCTCAACCTTATGCTCAACCACCACCACCATATAATTATCCTCCTCAACCTGGCTATCCTCAAGCACCCCCTCCATACCAACCTGGTCCACCTTCAAATGCACAATATAATTTTCCAGCCCCAAGTGCTCCTCCTATGCCAACTGATGACCTACCTCGAAAACAATAGACATTAAAAGCCAGCTGTATTTGGTACAGTACATATATATATATATATATATATAAAAGTGATTCTGCATCATAACCATAACATCTAGTAATATAACACCTTGGTACAGAAGTTGTATGTACAGGGACGTTAGTTTACTTAGATGTTTGGCAAGACTAATAATTTTATTATTAAATAGATAATTGCTGGTGTTGAGTTTCACAGTATTTACTTTAGCCATGATATATTAACTAAGAGACAACTTCTTACAAGGTAGAATATACATGTACATATATACAAAATATCTTTTATCAAAATGTTGGACCAAAACATTGTAGTTCATTCTAGTTGTGACGGTAAACAAAACTAAAACAGACCGTGACACCATGCGGAGAGATTAAAATAAAAAAAAAAGCATGGTGAACAAAACAACACAGGAGAATGACCAAATTTAAAAAGTTGCTTGTTTTTATACTTAATATGAAACCTGATAAGAAGTGTGAATTGCAAATAAACTATTAATCTGTACAAAACACAAGTGTAATCGTGAGTTCTGCTAAGTATCACTCAACAGCTACGATAACAACTCAAAGAAAACACGACGACTTGGAAGAATCGACCATTGAAACAGCAGGTAGTTTAACTCTATCAAATTTTGGAGAAAAGATTTGTTATTGTTACTTTACCACATCAAAAGATACCGTTTGATTCTGGCATGTTTGTCCCAATTGTTTTGTCGTTTCTCTAAATATACGATGACATTTTAAACTGCGGTGTTATTGTCTGTCATATACTTGGCATTGTTCCAAAATATGTCACGAAGTCTAGACTTCATTGCTTTGAAAAACATAATTTCAAAAACGTTTTAAACATCAGTTATAATTCAATTACAGTGTACAGTACTTATTGTAAAGTTTCGATTTAATCAATCTTGTAAAATTTGACGTAAATTTAGAATGTTTTAAAGTGTTTATTTGTACAAAACCTTCAAAATACAGGATTACTTGTTTATCTCTCTGCACATGAGCGCTTTATTTCCTCATTTCCGGTCGAAAGATTGTTTGCTCAAGGCGGATTTAGATTAAATCATTACTGAAAAAATGTTTCTATATCTTCTACAAGAAAAACTTCACTGTTTTTAACAAGAGACAAAACAGAAGATCGCTAACGATAGTACCGGTACCAGGTATATTGTGTTTAAACCAAGCCAAGGTGACTGACACTTTGAGATTTAAATTGAATTAGCTAAAAAGCAATTCACCAGACAATAAAACACCAAATCCTTATTTTATGTTGCTTTTTATTTATTTCGTGGCATAACATTTCAATAACAATGGACAACGCTCTTCCCAGCAAAAGTGACAATACAATCTCTTATACTATTTACAATATATTTAACAAAACCATACGGTTAGAATATATTACAAAATATTTATATATCAAGCTTCTCTTTACAGTTCGTCAAACACCTTGTTAATAAATGTACGAAACACTAGCGAAACACGCTTAACTCACTCAAGTTACAACACTTGTTTATAATTACACTTGTCTAATCCAAATATCAATATATATATGAACTTTTATATAAGTTATTAATATTTTTTCCATTTTTTTACTGTTATTTACAACATGAAATCCTACCACACTTAATGCAAAACCCACCATACCTATCTACACATTTTAAGTAGAAATTTCATTAACTTTAACTTGTAAATAGATGCAATGAATAGCAATATACATACAATGGCCAGATCCACTGCTGCTGCTTGGCTTCGGACTTTTTTAAATTTATCATCAACATTATATTGACCTTTTTGTCATATTTTGTATCTTACAATCTGGAAAGAAATGTATAATGCCCATTGAATTTCGCTCAAGAAACCAAGGCAGTATCGTAAACAAATTATCCTTTACATATTAAACAAATAGCTCCGTCCATTTAGGGTCGTCTGCAAAACTCTGAAAATGCCAGCAAATTTTTGACACTTTTAATCAACGGTTGATTACATTCATACAGTTTGAGAGCGTGGACGTCTTTCGACTGGTTCGTGATCTTTCTTGTACTTTTTCTTGCGATATTTACGACTTTTGTCTTCCTGAAAACATCCTGAGTCCATGGCTCTTTCACGATGCAGAGCCGACAAAGTCAAGTCAAATTTATCTTCGATTTCAGCAATTTCTTCTTCGACTTCTTTGATGTCTTCCAAGCTTGGTTGGTAAACAACATCACGAAATATTTTCCTGATGGGCTTCTTCCGTCTCTCGCAGAAACCATTGCTGTAACAGCTTTCTATACTTTTCTCGACAATTTCCAGCTCCTTATCCTTGTTATCCAAGCGTGCTAGTTTCACGAGACCAGCTGCTTCGTCATTTCTTATGTCCGGAATTGTCCACGAGTTGTCACTGGCGACGACCATGTCAACAAGAGTGCTTCTCTTTATAACACAAGCGACGTTGTAAACAAACTACATAGTTGAAATGCAAAGAAAGAACAGCAGTTTCTGCTTAGTACACCCCCGCTCATAAGAATGACTTGATTTGAACGGAAACACACATTTCATTTACAATGAAATAAACATTACAAAAACAATAATCACGTGCACTGCAACACGCGCTTCTGATTGGACAAACCAACTTGTTTACTACGTACTCGATTGAAGATTTCTCTACAAAAACAATCCTTGCTCTCCTGTGTGGCGATTCGTGGACAAAGACCCAACGAACTAAGACAAAATAAGGCCATTTAGATTTAAGATTCCGTGTCATATTATGTATTGATTTGAAAGCACTTAAGTAGTTTGTTGTTTGCGCATTGTTCACAGTAAAAATAGCTTCTTTAGTAATATAGTAAATGACTATTGTTATGAAGTTACAGGTGAGCGCAATTGACACTCTATTTTCAAAAGTCTAATTGGGTATTATCTCACCCTGGTCTTGCTTCTACTTGTCCGCTTCTGATTATTTACCACAATGTGATTTATATAGTGAACAATGATTTATATATTTCATACTAAATTTAGCAATGACTGAGAAATTTTATTTTGATTTAACGGTAGTCGAAATAAACATGTTTAGGTTACTTTGTTTTATCGAAGGTAATAAAAATATAGTTGTCGTAATGCTAGGAATGGCTGCTAATATTTTCAACAACTAATAATAACGTAATCTACAAAATATGTTCTGTTCCAAAATTTTTAATTTAGCCTCCGGTCTATCGAGTGTTAACTATATTAAATATTAAATTTATCACGTATAATTTACCTGGTCTTTTACCAACATTTATTAAACGTATAATGAAAAGCTTGGTGTAGAAAAAGTTAAAATTAGAAGAAACAAAAACAAGATTACAAAATTGATAAAATCTTATTTTCCAGACTAGTACAGTACGCGGATATATAATATTAAGCCTGGTTTATACAACGTTAACGCACCAAACCAATGTTTTAATTGGGGCGGTCAGATACGCCAATAAAACGTAATTTGATGTGTACCGTATCTGAGCGCACCAATATTTTGAATGCGTATTGTTTCCCGGGAAAAAATAATATTATAACGCAACTTCTGATTCGCTGCTTACGCGGTGGTTCAAATCAAAGGCGTGCTTACAGGCGTTCAGCGCACATTCATCGAGCAAGCCCCACTGTCAGGAGCGGTGAATTCGATTTGTACAACGTGCTATTATCTAACTTGTTAATATTGGAGTTCGGTGTGATTATAACACACTGCATGAGCCAGGCCTTACATACCAACAATAATACACTAAATAATAGCGATAATTTTAAAATTAGAGAAATTTTGAAGAATTCGGATATAGAGAGTTATTGCAGTAACGCATGAGGTTTTTAAATTGTTTTATGCCTTCTAGGGGCGATCAGGAAATCCTCAATGTCCTAAACCACAAACTATGTGATGTACTTGTGGAAAATATGATATGTATGACTGGATATCTAATACTGTTCGGGTTTGTTATGTTCTTAAATGAATATAAACCAACGTTTTTGTTCAGAAAAAGTTCCGGCAACTTTATATCTGTGGGGCGCTCGTAATAATGAGCAAAAACGAGCGTAGAACGGTCTTTACCTTACCTTTAATATAATTGTTATGGTTTTGTATTATTGGTCGAGTTGAGAAAAACCCAGTCCATGAGAACAATCATTACCTTCTTTTATAAAAATAATTATCACGATAACATCTCACAAGTTTTATTTCCGCGTCAGCGTGGCCGTATCCAAAAAAGACCCGTTCCTTGATTTCGGGGAACATCATCAATCAAAACATATCAGGTTCGCGCCCCAAGAGACCACTGGAGAGAGCCGGGCTATTTAGAAAAGCGAATAGCGTCGTGAACTTTGACCTATACTTTAAATGATGTTATCTGGTGAGTAATGATTCCTTATACTGATGTTGTTATAAATGATACTGCTGATGCCATTCCAATAATAGGCAATATCTAATGATCTAATCCTGACACTACAACTTCGCTGCCAGCGGACTAGTTACTTGGGCAACGGCAGAATTCATAATAAGAATAACTTTATCATTACCATATAATGCAAAATATATGTTTACCACCGGTATATGGCCTAATATGATTTAGTAAACACTTGTAAAAATTTTAATAAAGTATATCCTAATGACATATTAAAAGTACCCATATATTACACAATTTACAAGTCTATATTAAAATACGGCACGCAAATCGATAGATCACGTTCTACGTGATGCCAGGGTGCATTCCATGTAAATCTCACGCCGAAGATGCTCTGAGATTATGTTGTCGTGCGTTAAGTGAGGTCAACTTGTGCGCCAACGGGTGATTAAATTTTCATCCCCAGTAGCGGAACTGAGTAACCGCGAGCATGATGTCTTTTTAGTAAATTGTTGGTTAAACTTGGTTAAAATAGGCCTAAAAGTTCTA
>JAOBAZ010306600.1:0-13791 GCA_026546875.1 Pteroeides caledonicum
CTATGTATGTTTTATACAGGCACTGGATATAAGCTTTCTTTCAATCTGATTGGCTCGCTAATAGCCGAATATTAGCTCATATCCTGCTAGTTATGAGTGCTCAAGAGTGTCGACCGATTTGAGCAGATAGGCGAGGACTTCAACACGCCAAAGGCACGGAAAAGCCTAGAAAATCTAGAATACAAATATATAGAATGTAAACATCAATTGTAATGTCATGCAGATTTTCAGGATTTACTTCTAGAAACTCACAGCGTCTTTACAAATAGTTTACAGACAAATATCTTTACAGAGATGACTAAACCAGAGTAAACAGATGCTTCAGAACAATTTTAAGACTAAATGTCCTCAGGTAGAAGGATCGCAATAAAAACACAAAACAAAAACAGTGAGAACTGTTGAGCCAAAGTCTAAAAAATAAAGTCATTAGAAAGATCTTTTAATCCAGTACTTGTATAAATATTAAAACAGTTATACTGCTCATATTCGTCGAATGTGGCTGATAGCCAACTTGGTGCTACGTACTTCGTCGGCTATCAGGTCATATTCGCTCGTTTTCGCAGAATAATTGTTAAATTGATTTTATACTTATCTCAATGCAATTTGTCGCTACCCGCAGTTTCAAATCCCATTATCTGAGTCGATCTTCAGGCATCTGGATTGGACAGTTTATTGAATTAACTCGTTGGAGGTTTGATGGTGCGGACATCCGCGTGTGTTGTTGACGTTTAAAAATTTCCGCGGAAAACCTTTCTGACTGTAGAGTACACAACTACTCTTTCAAACACAGGTTACGTCGTTTTCCACCAGCTTTAAACGCATTAGGGCTATTCCATTAACTCGGGCTTGGTGTAGTACTTTTTAAAAGTGCTTAACATGAACAGTTTTTTTGCTATTATGAAAGTTCTTGTATCTTTGTTTCAGAAAAATAATGTTTTGGAGTTCAGAAATTGTGTATCTCAAGAAACAGACAGGGTTACTCATGATAATATGCTATACTCGTCATTTTTGGTACCAAAAATTTATGGCATACATCTTTGGCAATATGGCAAACACAAGTTTAAAAATAATATGTTCATAAACAGACATATGTATTATCTATGCAAAACATGAGTAAAGTTAGAATGTTCATTATTTCCTTTAATTTGCGGACAAAACAATTGGCAAGCTAGGTTTTGTCGCACATGTAATAATTTATTGTTAAAATATTAAAAAAATGCTATATAAGGTTACATTGGTACATGCTGTGTTTTCTCTTTTAACTTGAGTGATTACCTATAGCTAGTAACACATTTAATCCGGAGAGGAAAACATATATATTTTTTCCACTTTAAATGGCGAGTCACACCCACACACACATCATAATTTGTGACGTGTGTGACAATGACGTGTGTGACTGATGAATTAGTTTTCTTAAGTGCAAAAATGCACGCATGGAGGATCTTAAAAGCCTGGGTACGAGGTTGTGGAGATGTCATCTCAATTGGCCTGAAGAATTTTACACAAATTCTTGGAGTTATGGTAAGTAAATTCTATATACACTGATAATATGCCTGTATAAGTTTTTGGTAAGCCTGAATTGCGCTGTGGTTTTTTGAGTATTGTAACTTCTGCAGTCATCAATTTGAGGATTTTGAGCTGTCCATTTTGTCCATTCTTATTTTGTGACCTAGCTGCCATTTCAAAACTCTTATGTCTGTGAGGAATAGGTTGAAATGTTCGAAATGTATGTTCCATGCAGTAAAAATAAAATTGTAATTCACAGAAACATCACAATTAGGCACAGAAACCCAAGCAAATGTATGCACACAGTGAAATTATTCATACATTTTAACCAAGATCATGTATCCTGGGTTGTTGCTATGGTGCAAAAAATAGCATAGCAACAGCACAGGATGTGCAATTTGAATGCAATAATTAAAAATTCATGTGGTACTTAAAAATATTGTACTTTGCAAGTTTATAAACATTACTTTTGATTTCCAAATGATATTATTGTGATTCAGAAGTACAAATGGCATTCCATTCACCAAAAAAATTGAATCAATTTAACTTGTGATTACAGGTCGTGCATCCTAAAAGGGCCATATTGATCAACTTTACTTCGGCAATTGATATGCTGTAAACTATACAATATATACAACATATGTTCAAATATTCCTACAGGACAAAAATAAAGATGTACATGTATAATTAAAAAACAATGAGAAAAAGAAGCTTTTAAACAGGAAAGCTATTAAAAAGTACCGGAGAAAATGAGTGCTAATGCTGAATTTAAGCAAATAGAAGAAAAGAGAGCTGAAGAATGTAGGGTGACCAGTATGTCTGAAGAACAAAAGATGGAATACGGAATGAAGGCTGTTGAGCGAAAGAGAAAGTGAAGAGCACTGCATAAGAACAATTCAGCCATTAGTTCCACAGCAAATTCTGGTAATTCCAGAGTAACCAACATTTCCACCCCTACCACAACACTTCAACATGCATATAAGCGTCCACAGAGCTTCGGAAAGGCAATTAAATTCTGCTCTACTGTATATATTTAGTATTGAACACTCTTCAACCGTCTACAAACAACTCAGTTTGAATATATATATTTCCAATTTATTTATATATATATATATATAAAGTTTCAGGGCCTGCCCCTTTATAAAGGGCAGCCACGGGGATTGGTGGTGAGTTTTTACCCAACTTAAGTGCACGAAATATTTTCGTCACGGCTTAAACGCTGATCCACGAAAGGTTCTACTGTGTTTCAATTTTATTACAAAATCATCCTCACAAGTAACATGAAAGAGAAATACTTCATGATTTCTAAGTTAAAAATCATGAAGTATTTCGCTTTCATGTTATTCGGTGAGGATTATTCTGTAATACATTTAAAGTATATTTTTTAACGTTGTAACATTTAAACGCTGCTTGTAGTTTGATGTGATTCACATCCATATGTTGGCTGTTTTAAGTGAACTGTGCAGCTACAGAAACAACCAAATAAATGTTGTTGAACTGACACAACATTTACAGTAGACAACCACAAGCTGTAAATCATTGTACCGGACTAGTTGCTGTTCTGTGACATAAACACATTTATATCATTTCACAAACTTTAAACATACAAAGTTAACTTAAAAGACTATGCAGTCTATAAACAAGCTCCCACAAAGATATCATACAGAGTGGATAACAAACACAATTTTTGGAATTTCAGACTGTTTGTGAACTGTTCTTAAAAATCAATTTATTCAAACAAGTACAATAAACCTGCTTATAAACAAAAGATAAGCTATGCTATACATAGCTAAAATTTTAATAAATGATCCAACCAGTTAAATTAAAACTTTTTTACGGAAAAATTATTATTACTCATTTTTGAGCCTTTTTCAAAGCTGCCATATTTGATTTATTTTTACCGCTGGCAAGTTGGTGCAGTGCATTTTCCGCAATTTATGTAAATTAAAGATGGCGTCAGTTTTAAAAACTTCAAAGAAGCGTACATTTAAAGCTGATACACGTGCCAAAGCAACTGTTCGCAGATCTCAGCTGACGTTAAAAGAATGCGAACTTAACAGAACCGTGGATTATTGCAAAGAAAACAACTGTCGAGGCTACAAAGCAATTTCAAATGGAATTTGCCCAAACATTAAAGATGCTCGAACAATAAGCGCACGTTTTGACGACAAAGTGATTACTGGCAAAGAAAAGGAATACAGGTCAATTCTTCCCAGCACAGAGGAAGAAATGTTAATAAAGTATATCACTGGCAAGAGCAGGGTGTATCAGCTGATTGCCACAAAGCTTTTGGACACGTTTTGATGCAAAAATTAGAAGATTTTTTTTCGCCTGTACAGTACAATAAATTTGAATAATTTTGACTTTAATAATTTACATAATAATAACACTGCATGTAATCAATATTTTGTTGTCCATGAACAATACACTGTACATGTATTTACTGTTGTTTGTCAATATTGTCAAAATTTTTGCTGAAAATTTATCTCAAACAAACTTTATCTATTTTGGTTTGTTTCTTACACTAAAACATTTTACATTTACATGTTTTCAGGTTGGCAACCGTCTATCTCGAAAAAGGGAGCAGTACACCAGCATTCGAGGAGCAATTCCTGCACAGAGGCAATGGTCCGTGAACTCCTTGATGAATTTGCGGAAGAAGCCATATTTGTGGAATTTTCAAGAATGCTGTAAAATGCAATCATGGAGCGTGAAATGGGGATTTGGATACATCACGAGTGTTAAATATGAATGAAACACCTTAATTTATCAGTTATGGGCAAAATGGGACTCATAATACACTTGTGTACTCTGAAAAAGGCCAGGACTTGAAAGGATTGCAGTTCGAGAATCGAGAATGTATTACAATTGATCCCATTGTTTCATTTTCTGGAGATATTATATTTCCAGCCAAGTACATAACAAGTCACATGGCACCACACTAAGCAGTTGAAAAGATTCAAAACTTACTGATATCGATCACTGATAGTGAATACCAAGAAGGTTGTACACTTTTAGATTCTATGAAGTTATTTGATATAATTACTTGCAAAAAAATAATGTTCAACGGCCAGTAATAATGTGTGATGGTCACAATAGTTGATTTGACCTGGATGTTGTTAGATTTTGTCACAATAAGCAGATAAACTTGTTCCACACTCCATCAGATACAACATCGGTTACCCACCTAGTCTATTAGACAAGATAAACAATGCACTTCACTCATCATACAGAAAGGAAAACTCTGACCACTTTGAACCAGATGAAAGTATTAATAAAGAAGAATTTATGACAATACTATCAAACATTAGGACCAAATATATTAATGGCCAAAAAAAGATTCCATTATAAAAGCACGGAAGAGAGTTGGCATAACAAGTGAGAGGATTTCAGTTGACTTTATGCAAAAGCATAGATTTGAAATGACAACTGCTCTTGATGTAGGATGTAAAACACCTGAAGCAACCCGACTTCCATGGAAAGTGGCCTCGCCTATTGGTGTACGCTCTGGTTCGAAAGAGTATTACAAGGCAAAGGTTAATTTGCCTGAATCCAGACTCAAAGAGATTTTCCAGATTACCCTGTCTGCTGAAGAGATTGAAGGGCTTATTGCAACAAAGAAATTCAAGAACGCATCCTCAAAAAGTGTCCGTGTTACACAAGTCAATGGTTCCCTCGAAGGCAAAACGATTATTGAAAAAGTTGAGGCACTAGAAGCAGCAAAAATGCAGAAAGATCTGTAACGTAAAGAGAACCAGGACAGCACCAAGTTGAGAAGTTCATTAAATGCCGTGATGTTTGCACTTGTAAGAATGATAAATGTTTGGCATCTGGTCTCAAGCTATGTCCTCATGGCAAATGTGTACAATTGTCACAGTGCAGCAAAGTTAAATGTAAGATTGCCTCTAGTGGTAACCCTTGCATGCTTATTCCTGCTTTTTGACAGTAAGAATAATTTAACAAAAACAAGCAATAACCCAACCAATTGGGCTCCAAGTTGAGAAGTTCATTAAATACCGTGATATTTGCACTTGTAACAATGATAAATGTTTGGCATCTGGTCTCAAGCAATGTCCTAATTGCAAATGTGTACAATTGTCACAGTGCGACAAAGTTAAATGTAAGACTGCCGTTGGTGGTAAATCTTGCATGCTTATTCCTGCTTTTGACATGATTCAAATTATTCAACTGATTCAACAAAGACAAGCAATAACCCTACCAATTGGGATTCTGGCGATGCATCCACTGTTTCATATGTTGAAAGCGTCAGCAACTCAGACCCAGAGTCTCTGGAAACTTCCTTAACTGACGATATTGGCTTTACAAATCTAGAAAGCCATCAAATTACAGTCGAGAAATATTACGGCGTCTTTTACCCAAATGCAAAGGGGAACTTGTGGGACAATGCATTTTTCATTGGTAAATGCATAACAATTGAGG
Organism: Pteroeides caledonicum; assembly: GCA_026546875.1. Taxonomy (NCBI): domain Eukaryota; kingdom Metazoa; phylum Cnidaria; class Anthozoa; order Scleralcyonacea; family Pennatulidae; genus Pteroeides; species Pteroeides caledonicum. The sequence continues at coordinate 5,947 of JAOBAZ010306600.1, forward strand.
ATGAAGATGTCAAGTTTGAATGGTTAAAGCTTGAATCACTATGTAACTGGTCCTTTTGTTGGCCAAAAAAGGCTAATATAAAGCTACTAGACCCTGGTTCATTTTTGCTGGTCCTTAAGGAACCCTTTCGTCAGGTTATACATTTCCAGAAATTGGTAAGATTATAATGCTCTACAAAGAAGTTCAAAAGCACTAGAAAAAATCAGCATGAGTACCTTGCCCCATAATTTTAGTTATGTAATTGCTGTACATGTAAAGGCAAGTAGGGATTTTATAGGCATTTTAAGCATAAGCCATATGCCTTTTAAAGTTAGTTTAATAGTTCTTATTAAATATGAGTACATACTATTTTATATCTTATATTTGGCATATTTTATACACTAAGGTTGGATGGAGCCAAAGTTTATGCTCAGGTTTCCAGTGCAGCCTACTGTATTGTAACTGATAATGAATGTTTTAACATTAACTAACGTTTGTATTTTTACTCAAAATAAAGCACTTTTTCCTTAAATTATGTGTGCATTGTTATCTTGGTCTATAATACGTTCACAAGACATTGGTTGCTTTGTGATATTCCCACAACGTTCGCAGAACGTTGATATGTGACGTTCCTGCAACGTCCACACAACGTTTTGTCATGCATGAACAGTTTACGTTGGTTTCTGACATTCTTACAACGTCGGCACAACGTTCTCTCCAGTACTCTCACCCAACGTTGGTTAGCGACGTTCCTCAACGTTGTCTTCGCGCCTCAATACAACGTTGAGATACAACGTTCTACGAACGTCGAAATAAGGATATCATAATGACGAACGTTGTCTGAACGTTGTAAACGTTAGGTCAGACATAACGTTCACACAACGTTGTTATTACAAGGTTGTGTGTTAGCTATAACGAATTTGAACGCTGGCAAGATTGCAGTGCCCTGGTCATGGCAACATTCATTTCCCGAGTAAATAACTTTGCGGCAGGAGCAACCAAACTAAAAGAGATGCATTTTCAAAATCAACTTGTGAAGGAAAACAATCGTCACATACTTCTGGGAAAGAATACTTTTCCGAGGAAGAGAAAACTTTTGCACTTTATCCGGCGGTAAAAAAAAAGCCAACAACGTAGAGTCGCATGTTAGACCCAAGAAGACCAGTCGTTGCACCGGAATAATGATAGACTTTGATTCAAAAAGCTCAAAAAGTAACCAAGAGATTTTAGCACAGAAATTGCAATAGACACAGCTTGAGAAGCACCGACAAAACTACTAAGGACATAGCTATTCAACAACTCAGCAGAAACAGGTAAGCCGACCTGGCGAGGAAACCTACATTGGCCGAGATGACGGTCATCAAAATACTGGGAGCAGGGTATGCCCTGGCAGCGCAACTATTCCGTAGCCACCATACCCAACATCTGATACACATAGGGCGAAATTTTCCAAATGGGAGGACATTGTTGACAAACCACCAACCGCCCCTTTGGAAGCCCATGTAGAGACGGCTCTCGCCATCCATTAAGACATGATCATATCCTGACTTATCATCCAGCTTGGATTGGTAATGATCTCGGTCAACGTAGCGAGTCAGATCAATCACAGAATCAAGACTGAAAGGCATGTTTTTCATCCAAGAGTTAGGATAACGCTCATCCTGGCATAACCTGGGTTTGTGTGGTTCAACCGTCAGAGGCATGACTAAAAGAGGCGGTGGACATTCCCCCGCCCGACCAATTACTCTAACCGCCCCTACCTCAATGTAACACCACCAAAATCCACACGAAAATGGTGCAGTAGTCCCGAACAGAAACCCCGTTCGTTATCCAGCGGGTAATTTCGGTGTTGTTAGGTAAAGGTGCAGACAGACGGTCCCAAACCTCTGGGTGGTTACGAAGTTCGCCAGCGCGAATTGTGTCAAGGTCGCGCACAAGCAACTCAGGGGTCCTCCCGACTAAACAAACAGACTCATCAGACAAGGGATTTGAAGAGTGACCGGCAACTGCTGCGCCGGAACTGGTCCCCCGAAGATATTTCCATTGAATCGCTTGGGTCGCCAAGCTCTCCAACTCTCAACGGTTGCCAGTGGAGAAAAAACAACACAAGCAGCAGTTTCCCACTCAAGCACGGCGAACGTTTGAAAACGGAAACGTTTAACGGGTAGCTTGAGATGGAAAAATAAATAAAGGGTGAAGAAGAAATGAGTCACAACGGCATCTCCCGAAGAACCAAAAAAGGGCAACAGTCCCGGCCCAACTGCGAGAGTCGAACACGAAGAGCTTTAGATAGCCCTGGGCAAGTTGTCCCCCGCATTAATAATAATAATAATAAAAATAATAATAATGATAATGATAATAATAAAAATAATATTAATAATAATAATAATAATAATAATATCACACAGTAGACGCAGATAACACAAATGCAAACGTTTATTCAGTATTTTTCAGTTATTATTTATCCATTTACTAATGCAGTTACGCAAATAACACAACATAAAGTCAATGTCCTAAAAAAGGTCTAAAGAAAAACTTAAACCCCTGCAAAACACGTATCACAGCAGGAAACATGGATATCACTTTTTCTGTGGACAATTACGTGCAAAGTGGCCTAGACGCCGGCAGCGAAAACAGCGTACTCCCAACTGAGGGGGCTGAGGACGAGGGACCGGGGGATAAGGATTAAAGCGGAGAAGAGAAGGTAACATAGCACGTGGGAAATTCCTTGGCGCTTTATAGACTTTCACTATCGTCCTAGCCACTTTCTTCTCCACGTCATCACCCAAAACTTGGATAACAAAATCAGCCATCTGGGGCGTTATGGGAAGCCTTTTGTAGTTGGCGAGAACGGCGGCATATTTCCATACATCTTTACGGGCGGAGCGACCGCAACATCCTCCAGATTCTCAAGTGCCCCCACAAGAGCGTAAGGATCGAACACCGCAACAGGACGTGACGCCAACTGCCTCACCAACAACAACGCCTAGTCAACCGACGATACGCCAGCAATGCTCCCGAGCTGTTCGATACGTTGTTGCATTTCCCGGAATCTACTCTATAATAATAATAAATATATTTTTTTTTCACTCGGTCGCAGCTGAGTCTCTATCTGACATTTGACCCCCATAACAGTAAAACTGATGCTATACATAGGACAGGCAGTCGCCTATCAATAATCCCGACGAGGGGAAGTAAACAAAACAAATTCTGAATTACCAAGTTAACAAACAATAATGCGATAAGAGACAGTAATCTCGTTTAATCAGAGGCTAAGATGTCAATGCACTGTAAAAGTTTGTAAAATAAGACCTTGTAAAGCTTCCAAAACAGATTTCCCAGCTGCGTTACAACGCACTAACCATCCGGGCACGGTCTGAAGCGGTCATGCTTTACCAGAGGCAATTTCCAATTCAGTAACTACTCGTGCCCGGTTTAAAGCAAACCTAACATTACAAGAAACACATTTTTCAATATACCAATTACATTGGCAATTTCAAATTCGGTAGGTACTCGTGCAAGGTCTGAAACTATCTAACATTGCCAGAAGCACATTTCTCAATATACCTAATAACTGGGCAATTTCAAATTCAGTAGGTACGCCTGCACGGTCTAAAGCAATCCAAAAATTGCCACAAACACATCACTCAGTATACCAACTAACTTGCCAATTTCAAATTTAATAGATAGTCGTGCACGGTCTGGAGCAATCTAACATTGCCAGAAGCACATCTCTCAATATACCAAGTAACTTGGCAATTTCAAATTCAATAGATACTCGTGCACGATGTGAACAATTTAACATTGGCAAAAGCACATCTCTCAATATACCAAGTAACTTGGCAATCTTAAATTTAATAGGTACTCGTGCACGGTCTGAAACAATCTAACATTTCCAGAAGCACATCTCTTAATATACCAACTAACTTGGCATATTTAAATTTAATATGTACTCGTGCAGAGTCTGAAAAAATCTAGCATTGCCAGAAGCACATCTGTCAATATACCAGTAACTTGACAATTTCAAATTTAATAGATACTCGTACCCGGTCTGAAGCCATCCAGCATTGCCAGAAAGACATCTCTTAACATACCAACTAAATTGGCAATTTCAAATTCAATACATGGCGAGAAATTTTGGACACGCACGCGCAATAGATACACTGACTTAATAACAACATGTTCGCATGAACCAATATACGTCTTAATGGGAAAAATGAGAAAACCAGGCTTACCGTGTAGTGTTTCGGAAAACGTCAAAATGTTCAATCCGATTTAGGTTCGGTACCCAAAACTTGACATATTGGCACAGTAGACGGAATCCGGATATTAATAATTCTTGCGTTATTCAACAAAATATCCAGCTGCGTTTAGCCATAAGGAATTGTATATAATTACCTCCAATTCTCAGTTTTCGAAGTGGATCACTCGAGTTTTCTGCAAAACAGGCGGCGCTGCATAGAATGTTCAACTTGTTTTGAAAACTTTAAGCGATTTATTTTAACAGCCATATACGCCAAAACGCCGATTAAAAATACCTTTTGCGTTATAGCCCATTAGTTTTGATATGTTTATGGCGTTTCTGCACCAAAAATCTAATGTTTTTCACCAAAAATCCTTCAAAAAAGAACTGAAGTCTTTCTTTTCGAAAAAACCAACAGAGTGGGGAAGTTCGCCCCCCTGTTCATGTCCAAAATTTCTCGCCACGGATACTCGTGCACGGTCTGAAGCAATCCAACATTGCCAGAAACACTTGGCAATTTCAAATTCAATAGCTATAGCCATGGGTGGTTTGAAGCAATCGAACATTGCCAGAAACACTAATTAAGCTACTAAAAATCTAAAGCTTGGGATCGCCCCGAGAACAAATTGTTCATACAATAATAAGCGAAATAAGTGGAAACCGCTCATGCATTCCATAAGTAAATAAACTTTGCCAACGGAATAACTTCTAACGGTAAAAATACGAAGTAACAATGCGAAGTTAGCCGGGAATCCTCACCAAAATAAAACCATAATCGAGCAGACGAAACACCGAAACCAAACATGAAAGAACCTGGCAAAAACAACTGGGACAACGCTAGCAAACCAGTTAACCCTAAAGCGGACAATTAAAGCGAACTAGACATAGAAATGCACCAAAGAAATATTTAGCCTACTTTCAGTTAGATAAAACCACTTGTAAAACGCTTAATGGGGCCCAAGTACGCAAACACCGGCTAGCATGAAACAGCACGACAATTGAGCCTCGGCTCATTCATTGGAACCGGATCGGGTTGAGGCACGTCCTCTCCGTGTTGCGAAAGAAGTCGAACAGGTCGTTGGGCCATGTTAGTAGTTTCTTTATCCTAGGACTTCACTTGTCGTCGCGATCAGCAAAGAATTAGGGCGTATAACGTGAAACGTGGCTTTTTATGTGTGTCAAATCATTATCTATTCATTAATCCCATTAATTAATCGCATTTTAATGCTCAATGAAGATACGTGGGACGTTTTTGGCCAGTTTGAATAGTGGACATGCTTGCTTGTACATTTGTTTATCCTTTAACACTTTAAGGACCAAATGTTTTTTTTCTTTTGTACTTTGTTTTGCCATTGTTTTTGCTTTGTTTCTTTAGTTTTGTTTATTATTTTGTTCTTAGTATACAACATATCGGACACTGGGTATTAAAGGGATAAAAAAATACTGGTAGACTTCCATTGTCACAATGAAGGCGATTATAAATGCGTAAAATGGACAATATTCTACTTTGTGTTCTAGACGTCGTAGTTACGCTATAATACTATTATTATTATTTAATTTTTATGCATGTGGACTGTGATCTGTGACAGTAGAATTCAGTCATTTTAACCTCAATGATATTCAAATTTTGAAATTCAAATTTTGAAATAGCATTCTAATAAGATTGATTTGTGTTCTGAAGTCAATAAAGTGTAACCTGCTTATTGAAATTTTCATTTTGGTGACACGTTTTGCAATTTAGCACCATAAATAAACTCACTAGATTTAAAGAAACACTGTCGAGTTTTTTTTAATTAATAATGCATAAACCATCATCGGTATCATGTCATTATATTATAAAGAAATAATAATGTCATAATATGACTCTTGATGAAAATGTGAACACAAAATCGAGGAAGAAACCGTTTCCTCGTCGCTGGATATGGTAATGTACGACACCATGTTTATCTAACCGGAAGTGAACTAATTTGTTCTTTACAGTTTTCCAGGAATTTATCCACTTTACCCGGAATATAATTTTTCATTTTCCGTATAGTCCAGTCCAGTGTTTACACTATGCCTTTTTGCAAAAGTACACACTAAATTTGTGCGCTATATTTTTGAATATGATCGATGATCACTACAGCTCATGTATTCCTCAATGTTTTAAACAATTTTTAATATAACAGCTATTTTATTATTAATATTGAATGCTAATAAACTCAATAAAGTTAACTTAATAAAGCTAAGAACAAATGCGTCCATCTACTCTGAAACGGCAGATTTAGCTACAGAGAATGGTGCCTTCACAAAAAGTCCACCACATTTAGCAATGACCACATCCTTTATAGGCACGTCTCCATCACCAGTGGGACTTTTTTCAATCTTTCTCACAACGTCCTAAGAAACAAAAGAGATACTTGTTAGAAAAATGTCTCTCGATGAATAAAATTACTACATATTGGATCTATTTCTCAAGCGTACCTTAGTCTATTTACAGTGTAACTCAACTTTGCTAACTTAGGCAGACATAAAGTTTAAGAGGATAGAGTTTACATTGGGACATTTCTTAGCTACCTGGCGGTAGCCACCAAAGTATTTACTTATTTATAGTATAAACGAGCTATTATCAGGCTATTGCAAATATTGATAAAATAAAATCGATTCTTAAGTGATAAAGATAATACTTTGTTGTTTGTGACTGGCAAGTATAATGCCAAGTATAAGAAACATTTCAAACAATATTACACAAAATAAGAAAAATGGTCTCAGAAGATGAATATTTATTTTTTGGCCTTTCAGTCACCGTTATCTTCCCATTGGAGGCCACACAGACTGGTCCCGATACCTCAAAAAATAAATTATTATATCAGATCAGAGAACGTTAACTTTATGTTGTGTGATAATGCCTTTTCCTCCTCGCACTTCAGCGATTTTTCCAACAACGCAACGATAATAAAACTACATGCAGTATTTCATGTAATAAATGTTAGATTTTTAGATTTTTTAATATTAATTTTTTCTGAAAATAAAAATAAATTGTTAGCTATTACTTGCCGCCAAGAATCATCGAATATAAACATAAATTGCAAATGTTGCCTTCATGGGAATAATGAGGAGGGGTAACAGCGGCGCAATGGAATTAGTCTATTTGGCTATTTCCCAAGAAATTGTGCGAGTCAATCGAAAATGCGGGAAACGAGTTCCGAGGCGGAAATAGCACCGTCTATTTGGGGTTGATATTTTTCCGAAATATCAAAAAAATATTCCGTGAGCCATTGGTGGCAATCGCGTGGTTTGTTTCTCAACTTTCTGATGTGAATTTGCAAGCAAATATAAGCGGGATTGTCTACAAGAAATCGTTATTCAGTACAACTGCTTAGCAATGTTAAAGATGTAGGAGAGCATCGTGGTCAAAAACAAGTTTGTTCATTTATTTTTGTAAATAAATATTTTACACTAGTCTTTTACAGCCAGTACTTTATTCGGGCGATGTAGTAACGTTTTCCAGGGTAAAAACATGTTGTTGCTAAATATATGTCGAACTTATTGGTATAAGTGCAAGTGCCTCCTACAGCTATGTGGAATTTTAGCCTACTCGTGTGTGCTAATCCACTGATGAGACCAAAACTGTTCCATCTGTA
>JAOBAZ010306711.1:0-13791 GCA_026546875.1 Pteroeides caledonicum
CAGACAGACAGACACATACACTAACCTTCAGCACTTAAAGTCTTGCTTGCTTTTTTGTGTTCTGATAAACCAACTTTCTTCGAACTTACTCCTCCTTTCAAACCATCACCTAGCAAATGAGACCATTCCTTTCCAACTGTGAATGGCTGTTTTGTTCCAGGCTTCGATTTAAACTTTGCAAGTACACGAGAAAGTTTTCTTTTTAAAAATTTCAACGATTTCTCATTCACGTTTGAATTTGATTGTTTTAATTGTTTACTCTTTTCTTTTTTCCCTCCTTCCTTCTTGTTTACTTTCTCCTCTAATCTTGATATAATATCTGTTAGTTTGAGCTGAAGAGACTCTAATACGTTTTCGTTGATTTTATTAACATCTTTACTTTCGTCATTTCGAGAAAGAGTTTTTATTTGTTTGTTTTTGGGTTCATCGACTGAATTCAGAACCTCTACCGGGACATTAGCAAATTTAATTACCGGATTTTCCTTTCGAGGTGAAATACGAGGCAGTTTGTAAACAGGAGTTTGTTCTTGCGATGGAACTTGTGCTAGTTTTATGACCTGGCTTTGTCTCTCCGGTTGAGCTACGAAGCTAATTGTTCCCTGAGCTTGGTTACCAGATTGTGCACTAACCAACGGTGCAAGTTGGCTGCTTTCAACCAACTGGTTACTCTGTACGGGTTGGATGACACCGGAGATTGGCAATGTTGATCGTTCTGTACCTTGTTTAAACAGGAAACGTCGAAATAAATTCGTGATTTTACTTAAAGTGCCTATGACACGAAAATCATTATTGTCTTATCTGAAAGAGCTCGTAAAACTATAGAGTTATTAAAACTATTAAGTTATTGTATAGTTTTTAGTTTACTTGCTTTGTTGTTGAGATATTTCAGTTTGTTTACCAAGTGCAGGCTAATTACGTCACACATTTATGCATAATGAGTTACACAGAAAACCTAATATCTCGGTAACTGGCAACTAAAACATTTTCCAAAAATACTATGTTTTACTGGCATACCAGTATATTAGCACACAGATTATCATGAGGTTTACTTCAGTGACAATGCAGATATCTAACATTTTGTTCCAACTCATTATGCAGTGTGACGTAATTAGCCTGCACTTCACGTCGTAAACAAACTGAAATATCTCAACAACAAAGCTAATTGTTCCCTGCCGTTGCCAAGAGCTTGGTCCAGAATTCAGTATAAAAATCGGCATTACCATCCACATATATACTGAATACGTGAGCAAGCTTTCGGCAATAGCCACCTTAGCTAAGCCGCTTAGAGCGCTCTGGTGTACAATTCCAGAGGTCGCGGGTTTAATCCCCAGCCGGAAGGCCATGTAATTGCATTTCTTGTAGCTGGTCCCGATTGGGTCTAAAAATATATACATTCAGCATTCATCCTTACCTTATTTTTCTGTACATCTACACCACTTGAGTGCAAATGCCACAATATCACGTTATTATGACGTCTGCTTGGTTGTTGAAAGCAATGTTGTCATTATGACGTCAACTCAGTTGGATTAGTCAACTGCATAACCCAAACAAAAATCACAACCTTGGCTAAAACGTCATTTTACCACGTGCATGTTGCTTTCACTAACCAGATCATCATGTGCCTTACAGTCTACTGAGAAGAAACCCCAGAGAAGCCCAAGGAAACCCCGGGGCGCAATCCGTAGCCAATGTGATGTGATATTGCTCGTGACTGATTTAACATTACACGTCTAGTATGTTGTACACAAAAATGGTTCTGCTGCAATTTGCGTTGTAGCACAAACTCTCTACGCAAATAGCCTAGTAGAACTTTATCTGAGTTTCAGAAGTGAAACCAGATAAATTCTGACTTACCAGTACTAGTCAAACCTACTGAAGGTACAGCTGCCATGACCACCGGACGTTCAACTTTCATTGGTACCACAGCCATAACATTGCCACCGTTAAAGCCATTTACCTCGCTTCGCACTTGACCTGCTACATCATTTGTTGGCATTGCCAAAGTATACTGAGGTACCATATCCCCTGGGTCTCCATCTTGTTCAATAGACTCGTCTTCCAACTGCCGTTTCGTGCGATAATCGGAATTTGTCAGTACACCGTCGTTTAATTCGCGACTGTTCTTTGGTTTCAGCAACTCAAGTTTGGAAAACTGATTACTTTTCTTTGCATGCATTTGAGACCTCGGTTCTAGGTTTTTTGTAAATCCCGGAATATTCACAGCTGATTTGTTGGATAACTTCATTTTACTGGAATGTGGGATTGCGAAGCGTTTCTCTGAAGTGTAGCCTTGCGGTGTCAGTCTTTCAATAAATACATTTTCATTTTTGAAATAAACACTTGGCTCTGAAAACGCGAGCTGATAGGCAGGATTTTTAGTGAGTGGATGTTTGCCTTTCTCAACGGAAGATTTTTTATTTGGATTTTGTTCCTGTAGATGCAACGGTTTGTAAGAAAACGTTCTCTTCTCGGCTTTGTGTACGTTTTGGGAAAAGCGTCCAAGCATTTTTGGTATTAAATTATTCACTTGTCTTGCAGATATGGTGTTAAAAATTTTTGACGACGCTTTGTCCAAATGTAGTTCGTTAAGACTTGTTGTGCTAATGTCGTCTGTAAAAATAAATTGAAGCATAGTTTGTACGACTAAAGTTGTGATCGTAGCATTGGATTTACCAAGATTGTAAGATAAAAATTAAAGCTCTGGGGCCGGTTGTTCAAAGCTCGGTTAGCTTAACCCTGGGTTAAGAAAAGGTGAGAAGCAAAATTATTGGAGCTTGCTTTGTTGAAACGTTGTTGCTTTTTAACAGAACTGTTGTGAATTGTTTCAAGTGTTATGGTGTGGATTTTCAAAAGAAAACTGTGGATTCTAACACATCAACTACAATGCGTTAACACGTTTAAACCTGAGTTAGCGCTAACTCACCTTTGAACGACTCATCCCAGGTTAATACTGCTAAACGAATAGCCATGGACAAATATTATAAAAAAGAAGTTTATGTACGTTTCGTCGAAACGCGCGACATCTTCAGAGTACATAAAATTACAATACAGTCAAAGATATAAAGCCTGGTTTTCATCACAATTCGTCGGCAATCATCGGCGATGTATTGTTCTTCCCATTGTTCAAAATCATTGAAAAGTTCAATGATTTTGAACAATAGAAAAAACAATACATCGCTGATGATCGCCGACAATCTGCGATATATGAAAACCAGTCCTAAGATATACTATCTACAGATATGAATAAATTAAAGAAAAGAAAGTAAAAAGGTCAATCACAGACCGGTTAGAAAAGGAAAAGAGAAACAAGGAAGGGTCGCGCGGGGAAATACGCACGTTTTAGTTTCCGGTAGCTAAAATACCCATGACCATGTTATTATAGCTGGCTGATCTGACCTTGAACAAAAGGCCTGGAACTAGCGACACAATAGAAATCCATTTTTTTAGTCTCTGATATTTTTGCTTTCCCTGGATGAAACTTCCTGAAATTTAGTAATAATGTTTAACAAACAATATTATAAGTCTGTCATAACTTTGGGAGCGAAGTAAAGTATATTTCCCGAGAAATTTAGTCGTTTTAATCGAGAAATGGATTTCTATTTGACAACTAGTGCCAGTCCTTTTCCGTGTTTTCAGATCATCTGGTTATAATGTATATTATACAATGATTTTAGGAATTCTGGCGAACAAAAAAGTTGGCGAATTTCCGGCGTAGTATTTACAAAGAGGGCACCCTAGCGATCAAAGCGTAAAGAACGCCAAATACAATTATACAAACACGCGTGGCCGTTACTAAGTTCGAGTCTCGAGCGTCACACGAGTGTTGCGAGTTCGATATAACCATCGGGTTTGATTTCGTGCATGTCCTGCTGGGGTTAAATCCAGGTGTGAACCACAACGTACACGGACAGCAACATAGACAGTGGCAAATCATAAAACATGCAAAATATACGAAAGAAAGCCGGGGTGTTGAAAGTGAGGTTTGCTGTGGTGTTTAGTTTTCGAGTGCTTTGCTGAACAGTTGTCTGATTAAATAATGTCGCTTCAGTCACTTGGGAGAGAGGTGTTTCCAGCTTAAGTCGACAGTGCTCCGCATGTTTTCTCCAGATACTCATGTTTCCCTTGTAGTAAAACTACAGCAATAAGAGATAGGCCGTGCTGGGCCTGTATGGTGAACAGTCTACGTAGGCGTGATAAAGTTCTCACATAAAGTCATAAATTGTCGTGGTGAAAATACAAGGAACTGGATATGACATAACAAGATGTAAAGTTAGTATTTTTTGGAAAATGACGCTTGGATAAGTTTCAGTCAAACTTAATAAAAAATCAGAACGTTTCCAATTCAAACTTATTCCCATACGCCAACAGTCACGTTAAAATTTCATCCCAGGCTGGAAACCCCCCATGTAATCAGCACCTTATTATGAATATATTCGCGTCACCAGTAGTAGGCGAAGCATAGGGTATGTTCTGCTAATAGCAGAACAAAAGAAAAATCAAATTGAATAATTCGGTTTTTTCTTGTTTATAGTGACCTGGCATGGAGTGCTTACTGTGCTCGTACTGACGTCGTCGTGCTTGCATTTTATTGGACACATCATGGAAACAGAGAACGCGTTTAAAACATTTAAACTTAATTGCAGTTTTTAAAATGTTTTGCTTAAAATAAAGATTAATATTCTAAAACAATGAATAGTTATTGCGGTGGCCTTGGACGAGGATAACAGAACATTATTTGTGAACCAGATACTGACAAGATGAAGTATTTTATAAAATGTCTGGTGTCAAAGGAAAATTAAACTGAATGACAGTTAAAAAATAATTGTGAACCGAACAGTTTTAAAATTGAACAAGCAAAGCATTTTGTTATTTATCGATGTACAAAAGTAAATGTTTACCGCGATCAGATTTGTTTCGAGCTGAGATCACGTACTACGTTCTCCTCTATTAAATTGCATAAAAAACAGGTACTTTAATAGCTACTATGATCAGTGTCTTTCAAAATAACGGAATCTTATTAGAATAATTATGCACGCGTATTTCAAAAGTTGATTAATGTGACTGGCCAATTCCCGCCACAACGCTAAAAGATTTAAGGCAAACAATTTACTTGTAAGTTATACTACGGTGGAATAAGGATTCTTTTGCCCTGACTTTACCCTTAGCACGTAACAAAACTTCTTAATCCCGTTTTTTTAAGAGATACTGCATAGCACCATTTTTTACAATTTCACGCCCATCAAATGTTCCCCTCTCTCAGCAATTAACAACTACTAACTCTACAACATCACGGTCCAAATACTGCACATAAAAATATCAGTCCAGGTTGTGTGGATATCGAGAAAAATTGTTTTAAAAGTACCATAACATTTACCTTGAAATATAAAAGCGCTATCTTTGGTCAAAACTGCCGATGCTTGTTCTCAGTTCTCACCACCACAACGTTTTCTCTAACACCATATAATAAAAAGATCGAAGACTGTATTTTAGAAAGCATTCGAAACGGACATACAGTTCTGGTATTAAAGACCAGCTATTGATGTGAATTACATGTCGACCACAGCCTGTTGACTACAACTTATGTGTATCAATTAGGTATGCTATATTCCGGAAACACGCACGCATGACGTCACATACCTTGCTCCTAAACTTAAACTCAAACCTAAACTTCCAAACATCTTCTTAATAACACACATGACGCGGATTGCTGCAACTACAAATCAGTTTCACCTATAAAACCTTCCTCACACTGACTGAATCTTTTGAAAGAACATGTAATCAAATCTTTCCCCTGTGATGTTCGTTGGTCTAGTAAAGCTTTAGAATTGACCAACGCGGTTGTGAACTGCTAGAATGTTAAATTGTTTTTATTGTTTATTATTTAATGTTTGAAGCGAAAGCCCTGCATCAGTCCTGGGGAAAAAAACCTTCGTTATAAACGTTAGCTACCGAAAACACTTTTTTGCATTCACTAATACATTGCCATCATGCTTTGCGCTACTATGTCAATGTATGGTTAACGATGAATTTGATCAGTCTTACATGACGTACCATGAAAGATGAATATGTAATCCGATATGCTGCATTCTTACTCAAAATATCAACACGGACTTCGTGGGAAGTTCGTAGACCACGTTTTTTCGTAAAGTTGAGAAAATCCCGTAAAAACCTGTATTATATTTACGTAAATTACGACTGGCTTCGAAGGAAACCTCACTCACAATGCGCCTGCGATGCTCGTCAACACCTTTAACAAGTGTGGCAACGATGTCTGGGGAATGTGGGGGAACGCGACAGGAGCGAATAACCAATTTAGAGATATTACATTAAATCTTTTAAGCTCTGTAAGAAATGCTCAGTACCTTTAATAGCACATTTTTACCAAGATTTAAACCGATAATCTCATAACAACTTCCGGAGTATCTATAACATCAAAAAAACTGAATGGGGAAAAAACGGTGAACAAACCGTGCCGAGCTGCATGTCATTTCACAAGGAAAACTATATCAGGAATATCTGTGTGCGTCACGACAACCTATGTGTTAAGACCGACGTAGGTCTCACAGGGACACGTGTCATTCAGAGCGCTACATCGGAATGGGAAAAACGTATGATGACGTCATTACGTAAAATAAAGAGACAAAAGTTCGTACGCTTTGCACAACGATTGACATTTAACGTAACTAAAATGAGATGAGTTGAATGTTGTAGACGGCATCAGTGTTTGTTCTTCCAGATAGTATTGTCTTATATAAGCAGACTATGATATAAAACCAGGTGTTATACAAAACATATAACAGGACTTAACCAGCATGTTTCTTCACATTTCTTGGCAGCAACCGTGATAAACCATTGCGTGAATTGCGGGGAAATCCCCGCGCCACCGCTGCTCATAAAATTCACCATTACACTCGATTGAAAGATCTTCTCAGTCAGCTTAGGGTGAAACCGCCCACTGGCCTAGGGTGCGATAGCTTAAGAAAATATTTTTACTGGTTACTATCGTTGTTCACTACAAAAATGATCTTACTTTCCCTTTAAAACGCATAATTTGTTTTTCTTTTTCTAACTTTCAGGTGTGAAACAAGCTGCAACGAACTTACAACTGCTACTCTCTACATTCTACAAGCCCCTGGGGCCCCATGGGATTGCTATTAGACTTTAATATTCTTCCCTTTAAGACAACAGTAGGGTAAAGATTTCAAAGTATTTTTTATTCAAAAAATCCTATAGTTCTGGTGAAACAAACTTTTAGGAAGAAGGCCTTTCACTTAGTCCAGTTGAGTATCATCAAAATTCTTCGTTCGTACATGAAACCAAACCACCCATAGCCATTTTTTATTAGTATTTCTACTGTTTTTTAAGTTTGATGAATGACTTTGGTGCGATCAATTACTTTCATTAACGCCAGGAATTAAACTACAACATTTTTTGTGTAAAAATAACTCCCTTTCCTCGTACCTTTCTCTTCAGCGCACTCCAAAATGCGTTGTATATAGGCCAATGTTCTTCAGCAGAAAGTTGCGTTTGCACAACCTGAACACTCCCTTCATGTACTTAGCTTGATTGAGATTTATATAAGATGTCCATTCACCGGACATTGCACGTCATACGGACATTTAAAGACAAAGATTAATTGCGTAAATACGTCATAGAAAACATAAACCCAATAAATCGTTAAAACTCCGCTAAGTCGTGGAGAGGATTAGCCGAGATTTTCGATTTCGTTTGCACATTTTGAAGTCTTCTCAGAGTGCTTTTGCCCCAAATAGGCCCGGAGACCTGCAATGGAGCAGCTCAATAGACTATAAAAGCCCTCTTAAAATCGCTCATCGGGTTATTACGCGGCATTGCGAATATTTCCTGAGCATTAAAATCAATACATTTCTGACCAGCAAAAGATACTCTTTAAACTGTGCAAATTAAACTAATGAAATTTGCATATTATCTCTACTTTTAAGGATACATCATGACATACACTAAACACCGTTTGTATAGTTCCACAAATATAGCTTGAATTACCTCTAACAATTGTAATATGACAAAAATAAATTTAACTTCGTAAATATTTCTAATTACTTTACCTTCAGATAGCTACATCCGAGTCAAACCATGCATTACGTAGACATATTATGTTCATGAGTCACAACAAAGTTAAAAAGTTCTATATAGCCACAGAAGGGCAACTCAGGAACTCATCAGGAACCTTTGAAGTTTGTGTCCTTGCGCATATCGTATTACGCATGTTTTCGGCCATTACCCTGGCCAGTAAACTGCATAAAATATAGAGGAACGCGTTGCAAGGTTGCGTTGCCTGTCTGTTTATTTCGTATTCTGTGATATAGCGACTCTATTTGACACGACCAAACGGGTTTTTCTTTGGCTAAATTCTAAATTTCTATTCACATTTTTGATAAAATTTTTCTAAAATTCATTAGAATGTTTAACGAGGACAACAGATCATGACAGTGAAGTAAATTGTATATAATTACAAAATATATTAATTTACACAAACGATTTGGCCATTTTTAGATATATGAATTAAATACGAATATTTAGCTACAGTCATTCATGTCATAAGTAATATAATTTATGTCCACGTTGTAATCACATTTAAAATCTTTCGCCTTCGGCTTGACGTTGTTACAATACGGCCATGTATGTGTATATATATATGTATATATTGCGTGTGTATATCCCGATAATCCCGAGCTCATGAGAATGTCAAGTAAGCTGACTAAATTCGACGAAAAAGCAGTCTTCTCTGGCAATAAAGCACATGTGTCTACATCATATTAGACACACGTGCTTTATTGACCTATAAAGACACTGATTAAACATGCATTTCTTTTGAATTTTGCTTATGAATTACTAATGCGTTTTAGAAATATATATGATACAGCCATGCTTCATGAAGTCTGGGAAGTCCTACTAAAGCCTAGGTTTTGCCTTATTACCCTTTTCCCCACATACACACAGACATACATACACATATAACACAAGTTACCACAGCTAACACAAGTAATAAAAATGTTATTGACGGAAAGTTTGTCACAATAGCCAAAATTAAGCTTTTGGTATACTGTACATAGAGTACAAGTTGCCCCAAAAGAAGCTCTGCCGTGTTTAGAGAGGAATTGTGTTAGACTCTTCTACCTGTTCAACTCTTTCGTATTTTAGTATGGGTGATACCAAAAGATTAAACTCGTCAGGGAAATGATACCATGCAACAAAGGGTTGAGCCAAATAGCGATCACATAGATTGAACTCCAAGCTGATAGCTGATAAGCGCAAATCAATCAACTATGAGTTACACATAGAAATCGAAAGGTTTATCGCTACTTGCTATCTATTGACGAATAGACAACGAGTAGCGTAGCCAATCAAATTGATTGATTTGTAATAAACCACTACTAGCTTTCGATTAATATACGTTAACAAATCAAGTAGATTGCGCATTTGCGATTCGTGCCATATTCGGTAAAGAACAGTGCATTCATTACTGCGTTAACCGTCACTGAAAATGTTCATGTCGTTGTAGTGTAATTTAACATTTTTTTACCGGCGCGGAACCTTATTCTCGTGTTGAGTATCCGTCTGTGTGGTTAACTTTTTTGTTAACATTTTGTTTATTTAATGCGGTGCCATCAAATCGGGACCAATCAAAGCCTAGCACCTTTAAGTCGACAATCGATTCCGCTAAGTTTGTTTGGTCGATGGAAACAATTGGCAACATTTTCCAAAAAAAAAAGATTATTTGTCTTGTTGAAATATTTTTGTGTGGAGTGCTGTATGATTGTATACGTGTGTGTTAGCTGAGTTAACTTTTTTATATTTTCAGGGCTTTTTAAATTGCATTAGAGAAGGCGTACGGTGATATGATTATGCCGATGTTGATGGACCCGACAAAACACATGAACTTTTGCTGTATACACTTGCGATTTGGTTGTGTCGGCGTTTTTTATAGCAGTGACTACAATTACGACCCGTATGCCTAATTTATACTTACCTTGTACCTATTAAACCCTAATCCTAACCCCACACTAACCCGAAGTATCCTTCAATGACGCTGATTATCCCATTCACGGGTCCGTTACTGTAGCTTCTTGGCCGGTTTTATACAAAGACCTGGTAAAATCCTTTGCCAAAATGTGGGTGTTTTCTTTTGTTAAACACAAAACCCATCCACTTATGTAAGCAAATCTAAGAACAAACCACCTTTATAGCTCTCGCACTTAGGACCAAAGGAGGCATGTACTATACTTCTGTAAACATTATCGACGAACATTTAACATTAAGGAAAATCATGCACCATGTCTTAACGAGGCTGGAAACGCGTTTGTGTCTTGACTTTCTGTGATCAGTCCATCTGTGTGTGAAGGGCTCACGAGTGTTTTTTAAGAAAGAACTTAAAGTTAAAATGCTCAAGGGTTTACTCGTCCGTGTTTAGATTATAGACTAAACACGGATGTACCTGGAATTTTTTAAACCGAATTTTATTAAAGTGAGCTTTATATAAAAATATTAGGTTTTTTAATTTTCTTATTTCAGTAACAATGTGTGCGTTTTGTAGCGCTTTTGAAATCCTTTTCTGTATATTATAAGTAACTTTGTACTATGATCTGAATATTTATGAAGTAGGAAATCTCAAAATATACTACAAACAGTACCCCTTGGTTATACAGGCTTGATTTTATAGTATATTAAACTTTTGGCTGCATGGTGTTTTTGGAGGTATCGAGTTTTGCGTACTTGGGTATGTATATTTAGCAACTAAACTCCTGAAGCCATAACTCAAAATTGATACCTGTTGGCATATTGTACCAACTTAACACTCAAGTTTATTAATACAATTGACGCACAAACAGCAAAATAAGGTCAACGTAAGCCGGGCCAATAATTATACTGATCAACTATTTTTACCACACACTTTACAGTTGTCAATGGCTTTTGACTGTTCGAGAGCGTAGCGGCTTTGGTTACAAAAATACTGGAGGAGTGACTAGACTTTTTTGGCTTTTGAGTCAAATTATCGAGAGGTATGCTACTAGTGGCAAACAATAACAAACACGCTAACGTCTATGGCATAGAAAAATGGTAATGAGCTACCACCATGCGTGAGATGTTTTGCTAAAGTCTTGAGTAAATCAAAAGAAAGCGTTCAACTTCGTTCAAACCATTTCGCTATATGGTGTTTCATAATGCCTAACCTAACACTATACCTATCACGGTAAACTCCACCAGTGTCATGATTGTCCTTATATCATTAGTATTATTTAGCAACGAGATGTATACTTACAGCAGTGTTATTACCATGCAAAGCGGATACCCTTTTGAAATCTCACTGAGATCAATTGCGCAAAATGCAATTGTAGAAGACCTTTCCGCGGTGGTGGGGACCGACCTTCAACCCACGACCCTGGCAAGTTATTTCGGTCAATGCAACCAGCCGAGTTAATAAGAAATTACATAACAACTAACAATGAATTGCCACATGTTCAGCTGCTCTTCATTAACTAAGAGTACAGTACATTTTTAATGGCCATGACCAGCGCAATAACACTTTTTTTAAATTAGCTCAGCTCAAGTCGAGTCAATCTTTATTCTAAGATGGTAGTTTCATAATAGCAAATCTGCAATGACTAATGATAAAAATAAAACATATCTAAATTTTAGATCTGTTTAAACCTTGAACCTATTTTCTCTTTGCTGCTTGTTAAGTTCAATAAACACTGGGTCTTCTCATCTGCGCATGCGTACACTTCATTTGCCTGACTCCAACATAGTTCATTGCGCAAAACAACTGGTTGTATGTACTTGTTGCTAGAGTTAGTGAGATGGTCAGTGTTGATAAAAAACTATTATTGCAGCCAAATATTATTAATCAAACAACTTTCGTCTCCTTGCTAACATATTGGGATCATTTTTTATGAAGTCTCTAATCGTTTGCTAGATGTCGAGAGCTATAAGAGGTCGGAGCACCACTTCAAATCTTTCTGACTCATGTTGATATTTATAGAGTAAACAAGGATCACAAACTCTTCATTTTTGCTACAAAGTGCATGCACACACCTCTAATCCCATAATGTTTCAGCAGTACTTGTAGAGTACGTCAACTTCGATTTATCTTGATAGGCACATAAATCATTTAGTGTTATACCAACGTTTTATGTCTTGATTAACGCGACTTAACGGAGCTAAACGCACACGTCGATGTTACAAATGCTGCTGTTTCCCTCAGCACAACTATTTGCATACAACTTACATTAAAGCGAATAGTAATATGAATATTCCTCCCCGATTGGTTTCCAGGCACCTGCAGGCACATATTCCACAAACGTTTCTGTTATGGTAGAAACGTTACTGCGAGTTCCTTGAACGTGACTTAATCATACTTAGCGATTTTCAGTACCGCGATAAGATTAATATAACCTGGTAGATTACGCACGTCGATGACATAGTCTAGGCTAACGGCCACGTGCGCACTCCGACTGCGTTCTTTGAAGTACTTTGGCGCATTCTTGTGATACTATCTTGTGACAGGAATAAACGTCTTGTGTTTTGTGTTTTGTGAACTATTTTGGTTAAAGTATGAGGAAACCGACGTTAGATGAAATTATACAGACTCACGAACAAGACAACATTACGCCAGAATGTATTTATTTTCTTACAATTAAAGCGATTTCGACGTATGCTTACGAAAATAAACAATAAGATACACAAGTTAATGACAATAGTACTTCGTAATCGCAAATAGTCTCATGACACGGTGGGCCGCTCCAACCTACAAGTGATGTAAGCACGTCGTATGAGGGCTGAGAAAGATGAACACTTGTTAAAAAAGAGCTATATAGATATAATACAATACACTGAAAACTTTTACTTTCTCATTTGACGTGCATGGGATATTAAGAGAGTAAAAAGGTGAAATTGTAAGAAGTATGAGTTCGTTTAGAAAAATTTCTAGCTGCTATAAGTCGCATTTCTAATGCTTATTAGTAATTCAAGAAAACATAAAAGAAATCATGACCGTGGGGGTTATTGAATAACAAAATCCAGGAACACATTTTTAAACAACTGTAAAGAACTGTAGAGTTGTTTGCATATTAAAGTATTACATGCTGCATATATAGTATTTTTTGATTGCATATATAGTCTTGTATGTGTTGTATATCTCGTCGTCACTGAAAGATTAAGTGGCGAATAACATTGACAACAATTCTGCATGGCAGTCAACATTCATAATTTTATTAGGTATTTTAAATTCAATATTTAGTCTATTTTTATATATATATTTAGTAATTGTAGACCAATACAATTATAGGTAATAAGATATGGTCATTTATTAAGTATAGTCTTGCAGATGAAGAGCCACCTCGTGGATATGCTGTATTAAAGTCGTTATTTATATTATTATTTTTCTTGTTCGTATGTCATATTGCATGTTATAATATAGCTATCCACTGTATATGAGCTTTACTGCAATTTTATTGGTTAAAATAGCCACCGTATATCAGCTCATATACGGTGAGTAGTGGAAAAAACAAAAGCAGCATGTTGATTAAATCATTTAATGGAAATAAATAATTGCTTTCCCACATATAATAGTGGATAACTATATTATAAAACAATTATACAGTTCGCTCTCGTTGCATATGGCTGATAGCCAACTCGGCCGTGCCTCGTCGGCTATCAACTCATATATGGCTCAAACCACAGTTGTTGGAGAACATGGTTTGGAAGCTTAACCAAAATTCAATGGAACTCATTATCTATGTTATTGTCCAGGTT
>JAOBAZ010306822.1:0-13790 GCA_026546875.1 Pteroeides caledonicum
AACACTATTAAGTATCTTCTATTAACAGGGTGAGTTTAGGGGTTAGCCAAAGGGGTTAGCAACTCAACAGTTACTTTTTATTGCAGACAAACTCACCAGAAACTTGGTTTATGAAATGAATGATTGGGATAGGGATGAAAACTTAAATAAACGCCCAGTGGATAGAACAACAAGACATTTGGATAACCTTATCAGGGCTATAAACAGTTGTGGAACTTCCTTCAATGTTTGGCAGAAAATGGATGGGAATGGGAGAGCAAGTGGGATCCTTGACTTCACTAGCCTTATGGGATCAGATAAAAAAATCCTTTTAAAGGATTTACCAGATAAACTTGGAGGGAAACCTGAGACTGCTGAAACTATTGTAAAGATCTGGAATGTATGCAACATACTTGCAACAATATTTTTTAGTTTTTGTTGGCTTTATTGTCAATCTATTCTGTCACTATTGTTGGTATCTTTCAAGACTTTGCTGAGCTATATAAACTCCTCCAGATTCAGGACCCAAATTCTGAAAATATTTTGAACTTCTTTAACAAGGTGCATTTATTTTGTCACATTTAATTGGTGAATAACTAATGCTGGACTAGCTTTTAATTGTGTGTGTAAAATTGTCTCGGATTAGTCAGAAAAAGTATAAAAAGTTGCAGTTAAACCCTGCACTACTAGAGCCCTTCCCTCATAAATAGTAAACGGCCTGCTATTATATTGTTAACCATTTCCCGACAGATGGGCCCTTTTAGTGTGCTCCCTGTTGTATTTAAGAAAATGTTTTTTGATTATCTTTTATGCTCACGCTGTCCATTGGGTTAATTTATTCCAGTCGCTTGGTGGAACAACAATTGGCCGTGAATCTGCTAGAGTAACTCCATACATGCATGCAATGGTGTTTCATGTACCCAAGTTCATGAATGACCACAAAGGAATAAAAAAATTCACTGGACAAGGTAAAGTATGCTGTGTTGAGAAAGGGAATAATAATAAGTATAAATCAGTCTAAATCCAGGCTTTTTGCCTTACAGGTGTCGAGAAACTAAATGATGATTGTCGCAGGGTTCACATCCAAAGATCAAATAAGTGGGATGGCCCGAAATATGTCTTGGTTGTCGGTAAGCGGGTTGAAGCACTTGCTTCTGATTGCATGCGAAACAAACGACAATATAATAAGGGAAATGAAAAGTATTGGCAAAGTGACATTAAAGAACTGAGAAAGAAGCGCCAACGGATTAGTTCTGCGGTTATACGGATGCATGCGGAATTATGACAGATATCGAGTTT
Organism: Pteroeides caledonicum; assembly: GCA_026546875.1. Lineage (NCBI taxonomy): Eukaryota > Metazoa > Cnidaria > Anthozoa > Scleralcyonacea > Pennatulidae > Pteroeides > Pteroeides caledonicum. Next base: position 1,279 of record JAOBAZ010306822.1, read on the forward strand.
GACAGGCTGACACCTAAAGAAATGAAATTGAAATTAAAATAGAGGGGAATCCACACTAACTTCAAAAAACTGAAACAACTCTTCTTGGAAGCCTATGATAAAGAAAATAATCCATTATAGGAAATTACTTTTATATTAATTTTGTAAATCATTAAAATAATAAAAATAATTATAGCATTTAAAAAAAATTTAGTTTCATATAGTTTTAAGGTTTAAATAAAAATTTGATGTAACTTAGCAAGTTTTCTATCTCATAATGTATTAATTTATACGTTTAAAAAATACAGTATTTATGTCCTCATATGTTTTCAATGTTGCATGCCTTTCAAAGTATAGTACAACATATTTTTTCTGTGGGGAATCTTTGCAGCTCTTGTCAACTTTCCATTTTCTTTCAAAAATGTTGATGGTGACCAGGATAAAACTGGCTTGACCTTGATTGGGAATTTCACTGCAGTTCCCTAACCATCTGCATTTAGCTGGTACCACCAATTTTTTGGAAGATGCTTAAATTTTCAGAACAAAACTATGAGAGTTATCTCGGGAAGAAGGGACTTTTTGCTTATCAGCTTTAAATAATTATAATTAAGTGTGGAGGCCAGGGCTGTAGTTTTCTACATAAAAGTACTTTCCGCGCAAGAAATAACCGTGTAAATTCATGCGTGGAACTAGAAAATCATGTTACTTTATCAAACAGTGAAACTTACTCAACTAAATCCTGGGTTAGATTGCTTGTTGCACAACTCCAGTGGCCAACCGCGCCATTTTATCAAGTACTCATTATCCTGCAAAAAAAGTTGAGAATGAATGATATATGTAATATGATTATTATTTATTTTTGAAATCACGTGTATCATATGTATGTGTCATTGAGTGTATGAATAATATACTTACAAATAAATTTTTCGCCGTGCAATAACTCTCTCGACTTCGTATAGTCTACGTTTCTTTGTTGTTGAACGTGCAGTGTCATACAACACCGCAGACGAAAATGAATTTAGTTGCTTGTAGTCGACCTCGGCACGAGGACGTTTCGAAGCATTTGCCATCTTGATTGTGTGGTCCTTCGCTGATAATTGTGGCTAATTGGGGGTTTATGGAGTCAAAGGGACTCATGCATTCAGCCGCTGGCCGAAAACCACGAAAGCTCAAATGTCCGAAATTTCTGGCCATGCAAATACTGTTTTGGGGTACATTTTACTTAACCAAAGTTCAGGCATTGCTCTATAAACACATTCCTGTGAGCTACCTCCTCTTGTTGACAGAAAGGCAGCACCCACTTTTTTCAAGCCCTCTCTGACGTTCATGTTGCTAGCTATTGCTTCTTTTGCTGCATTCACAATAGCTTGAGAACATTTAGTATGAACATACATATGTAATACATTTATAGTGGTTGAATATAGGTTGCAAATCAACATTTGCTGCAAAGCTTTTAATTCCAGCTACGAAATAGTTAATAATAAAACAGCTATCGACAGGCCCTTTAAGATGCAACTCAAAGTTTGAATCAGGGGAGGTTGATAATGCGCAGTAATATTGGTCTTCAGTGATATCTAAAGAAGTTAAAATATTTGTCTCAGTTAATGAGGCATCGTAATTTGTTCAGGAAGGGTTGAGAATCTCGTCAACCTTTTGTTTGACTCACCCAAAATTTTCTGTCGTGGTTCAAGCATGTTGGTTTTTAGAGTTTCATCTAATTCATTACTAAGAGGTTCTGCTACAATTGTTCTGTTTGTAACAAACTGCCCAAAATTAAATCTACAACTGATAATTTTGTATTTCCTGCATGTTTTCCAGTGATTGTGTTTTTGATAAGTTTTAACTAAATCATGTAACTCTGGTTCTGTATTTTTTATCTGGAAGGTTAGCTTGTACGTGGTTGTCAATAAATTGAATGTAAGTATTTTTGTTATCAGAGTTTAGTTTAGGGCAATCGGATGTCGATATCAATGCATGTAAATGTGGAGATCCCTTCATTTGAAATTCAATGCGAAGAGCATAGTATATTATTTTACCAATTGGGTAACATGGACGTAGTAAAACCTCAGTAAAAAGGTTTCCACTCTGTACTGAAAGTGTTTCGCAACAACGACAGGATTAAGATTCAACATTGAACATCTTTCTTTGTAAGATAAAGCTTCAATCTGTTCATCTGTCAAGTTTTTACCTTGTGTTTTGGCTATAACTTGTAACAGCTCGGGACATCTAAGATCAGCACATGATAATGTCATAAACCACGTTGGGATGCCCAATTGCTTCACTATTGCTACTACTTCATACATAAATTTTTGCCAATATGGCAGTGTTCCTGAAATTTGTCGTAAAAACAAATATGCTTGGTCTTGGCAAATCAAACTTCTTATTCTATTTGCATTTGATTTCATTTCAGATGCTGTTACACACTGCCCATGTATTTTTTTCAAGGCTATGTTGATGCTGTCAGATACTTTCTTTTGTTTTGTTATAAACTGAGCAAAGAAAAGATATTCTGGGTTTGTTGCAAACCTGCCACTATAATGCAACAATCTAGCATTAAAGTATTTAACTGGTGACAATTTGATCTTTCTTTCGTGTGTAAAGCCGAACTTACCATTAGGGAACAATGCAGGGAATGGAAGTTCTTCACATTTTTTATCCATCATTAATGAAACTGGGTGCTTGTTTTCACCAGGTACAATATTGTGCACTTCAATGCCTAATGACCAGTTTTTATTATTGTCTGATATTGTGATTGGATAATCTGGTAATACTGCTTGCAGACATGTCTCCTACCCTCACTACGGAGCTTTCTCAAGTATTGGAAGACCGCTTTACTTCGTTGAAACGTGAGCTAGCGGCCGAAAATTCGCAGTCGATACAGTCTGTGGCAAAGAAAATCTGTCTGGAATCTCACGATCTTAAATCTATCGGCAACAAGCAGCAATATGAGCATCAACAGAACATCATTTCATCTATGGAATCCGCATCAAGAGCCTTAGATCTTGTAGATATCGACAAAGCAAGAGCGGCGTTACAAGACAGTATGTCCTTGGCACGGGAGAAATGTAAGCTGATTTTGTTCGCGGACAAATGCGAACAACGGTTGGTCGACTGTCTCAGAATATATGGCTGATGAGCTAGCCGACGACTCGGAGGACAACAAAAGTATTCAAAAAGCTGAGCGTACGGCAGAAAGCAAAGCCGCTAGAAACGTAACGTAGGGGAAAGCGACCACTCCAAGGCGCGTTGACGCCGATCCGCCTGCCATTTAGACAGCATGTGCCAATTACGAATCGTCAGAATTATGTCGATTATCGAAAGCAGATAGGACCTTGTTTCAAGATGAGTATTTTATTGATCATTATTATTGATATTAAGTACGATCTTAAAGAATAGTTTCAGACAAATACTAGCTTCGTTCAATATCCTAATAGATACTAGTACGGCAGCAATCTGATATTTCAATTATTGGAGATATATCTGCACACGCATGCAAGTTAGTATAGATGAATAAATTATCTGCGGTACGTAGTTTAGCAGATAATCGCTATCTATGTTCTCTGGAGTCGTGTAGTTTAACTCCATGGGGATAAGCATGATTACAATTATGCGTCAGCGTCAAAGCCTATAACCGTAAGAGGAAATCTAGGGCGGTCATATGACTTTTGGAAATCAACATTGTTAGACCAACCTGCAATTCTGGACATAGTGGCTCATGGCAATAAGCTTCCTTTTACTTCATATCCCACTCAATTTATGGCCTACAACAATAGGTCGAGTATCAATCATCCAGAATTTGTGGAAAAGGCTATTTTGGAGTTATTAGAAGCTAACTGTATAACCCAATTAAAACCAAGGCCCCACTGCGTTAACCCGCTTACTGTAGCGGAGGGCAAGAAACTACGACTGGTGTTTCAATTCAAAATCGTATTTTTCAACTACGACTGGTGGATCAAGCCTACCTTTAAGTACGAGGATTTACGTACCCTTTCTCAGATTTTTAAGGAAAATTTTTGGTTTTTTACGTGGGTTACCATCCCATAGATATTTTCACACCGCATAGGACATATTTAGGTTTTGCATGGGAGATCAAGGGTGAGCTTTGTTTTTTCCAGTTTAATGTTTTGCCATTTGACCTAAGTTCCGCATGTTGTTGTTTTACCAAGTTGTTGCGACAGGTTGTGCGCCGGTGGCGTGATATGTCTCACACACCCATTGTTTTCATTGACGACGGTATTTCAGGACATGAAACCAAGCTTGACGCTCAGGCAGCAAGTCAAATTCAGCAGCTAGATTTGCAAAACGCTGGTTTGACAGTTAATAACGAAAAATCCGACTGGGTACCGCGACAAGTCGGGGAGTGGTTAGGCCTTATTATAAATACTATATCTATGTGTTTTCAAGTACCCACATCTAAAATCAAAAAATGTCAATTGGCTAATTTCACTAGCAATCGTGCTCCTTGGGCGCACGATTGCTAGTGAAACAGTGACCTGTAGAGAAATGGCCAAGTTGGCAGGTTTTATATCTTCGTTACACCTCGCTGTGGGCCCTGCAACGTGCATTTTTACGCGGCATGTGCATTTTGCTATATCACAACGTAAGGGCTAGGAGACACCTGTTCACGTTAATGTCGGTTTGATCGAAGAATTTAGATTTTGGTACACCAACATAACCGTTTTTGAAGGCTATCAGATCAAACGTCCTGTAGCGACGTTCGCTCTTTGACGCCAGTGAAACTGGTTACGGTGGCTATACGGTCACAGTAGGTTCACACGTAGCCCACGGTCACTGGGGCAAAGACGAGAGTAAGAACAGTTCAACTTATAGGGAGCTTAGAGCTATTTTTGGTTATACAGTCATTAAATCATTGCTTAATAGGTAAAAAAAGTAAAGATTTTCACTGACAACCAGAACGCAGCACGCATTGTGCTTTGCGGCAGCGTCAAGCCTGATCTTCAGAAAATAGCAACAGATCTTTATCACATATCTGTCAAGTCAAATATGTTTCTTGATTGTCAATGGGTCCCGCGTTCTCACAATACGTGCGCAGACACTGTTAGCAAATTTGTCGACGTAGGCGATTGGCAGCTTAACCCAGATATATTTCGATCCTTAGATAGCCTTTGGGGCCCTCATACAATCGACAGATTTGCATCTCCTTATAACAAGCAAATGTCTCGATATAATTCAAGATTTTGGACGCCTGACACCGAGGCCGTGGATTCTTTTACGTTAGACTGGTCGGGAGAAAATAACTGATTGGGTCCACCTGTCAATTTGATTATCAATGCTATATACCACCCACAAGAATGTACTGCCGTTGGTACCATGATAGTACGTTTTGCCCCTCAGCGCCATTCTGGCCTTTCATAGGTCCTGCCAGAAGGAAGTTTATGACTGGGGTTACACAAACGCTTGTGTTAGTACCAACAGATAACATGTTTCTTCCGGGTTGCAGCAAGTCTATAATTCATGCTAAGAAACCTTCTATATATTCGGGTAGGACAGCGTTTCCACTAATAGCGCTACGCTTAAATTTTTCTTCAGAAATAAAGTGATTCCCAGGAAGGGAGTTTTCGCATCTATATCGATTACGAATCTTGTTCTACTTCGATTCCGCCATGCTGCGTTAGCCAAGATTGTAGAGCAGCTTTTGTATTCCAATCATTCCGGTTTATAAAATACTAGCTATTTCTTTCGCAGGTTTTACCGCCTATCAAAGCATTATGTTTGTTGAAGGTCTTATGCCTGCTTTAGACCTTTTGTCTTATAAAGGCATCATGCCTGTTCAGACCTTACGTAATTTAATATCATTATGTCATTAGCCTTATGCCTCTCGAAAACCCTATGATTTTTTACAAGTGCTATGCGTGGTATGGGTGTCAGTTAAAAGGGCCCTCGTGTCCGCAGAGAGCATTCCTGGATGTCAATGGCCTTGCGCCTGTTGAAGGCCTTGTGCCTGCTTGAGGCCTTATGCCTACTTGAGGCCTTATGCCTGGTGAGGGCCTTATGCCCGTTGAAGGCCTTGTGCCTGTCGAAGACCTAATACCTGTTTGAGGCTTTATGCCTGCTTGAAGTTTTATGCTTGCCGGAGATCTTACATCCGCTTAGCTTTTTTGTCCCTATTAAGATGTTATACCCGCGTGCACGTGTTTTGGCGTATTTTAGGCGTACATAAAGTCACGTATGCATTCATAAGCTTTTCAGTTGAAGGCGCTATCGCTGAACTTATTTGCCTTGCGTATATTGCCTTCATGCTTCATAAAAAAGACAACAAAAAAACAACTGACCCGGAAGGTATGACCGTGATTTAAAAATTATTTAATGATTACGTTTTATTGACGACATCTTCTTGTAGGAGAGCTTACGTGTTGCGGCTGGGCTGACATGTCTTGCCTTCAATCTACTTACCTGCAACGACTTGCTACCGACCTGACAGATACAGTCCTGGCGTCTAAAGCTCCTTCATCGGTGAAGAAGTACGCATGCGGCTGGCGCCGCTGGAAAGTCTTTCTGCGTTCTTGTGTCCTTTTCCTGCTATTCCATTACACGTCGCGTTGTACCTGATATACCTGAAGCATTTGTCCAAATCAGCGAATACGATTTCCCCGATAGAATCCGCAATCCACAGCATCGCTTGGGCGCATAACCTTGCCGGAGTGCCTTCGCCTACTCGATAGCAATTCGTGGTAGCCACCTTTTAAGGGTTAAAAAGGCTTTTAGCGCGACCTCGTGTTCCAAAGAAGCCCCTTGAACCGTTTATGTTATTAGAATGTCGCCAAAAATGCCCAAACTACGCTACTAACCTGGACGAATTGAGAATTTTGCTCGTGATGTTGGTGTCCTTTGCTGGTTCCCTACGAATCGCCAAGACTTTGGCACTGCAAAGAAGGCATGTTACTATAAAGGACGATCATATGATTCTCTATCTAGAGAAACAAAAGAACGATCAATTCCGTAGCGGTTCGCACGTCTATATAGCCCGATCCGGAAGGCGAACCTGTCCAATTGCTAATACAGAGTTACTATAATCTTATTTAAAAGACGACCAAACTTCAACAAATCCACTCGTTGGAAGAATTCAACACACCAAAGCTGGCAACTGGTTTCACGCGACGAAACGAATATCATATTCTCGGATACGAGAGATCATCAAGCAAAAACTCGGACATTTCTTTCATAATCCAAGCGAAGAAGGGACGCACAGTTTGAGAGCTGGTGGCGTTTCTGACCCAGGTTGCACCAAATTACCCGACGAGATTGTGCAACGTCACGGAGGTTGGAAAAGAATTGATTCAAAGAATAAATACGTTCAACCTAGCAAGTTAACCTTGCTCAAAACTTCTAAAAGTCTATCTATTTAGCTTTTAGAACGTTATAGGTATACAGAGAGTTAGCACTCTCTATTGAGACCTTATTTGTTATTCATTGAGACCTTGAGACCTTATTTGTTATTTGAGGCTTTCGTGCCGGGCCTAGAGGGTGCCCTCGGATGCCCGGTGAAGTTTTCCATCCTGAAATACAGGTGGTTTTTCCTTCCCCGATGAACCGATTGTGTTACATTAGGCGCAATATGTAATTCAGAAGATTATGACCTTTGTACGTATAGGATTGAATTCAATCGTAGGATTAGAATAAAATCAAAACTTAAGCGTATATGTGTATATTGATACTAGTACGGCAGCAATAAACCAAAGTGCTTTAATATATGTCTCTGGTATTTCAATTATTGCAGATATATCTGCACACACATGCAAGTTAGCATACATAGCACATTTGATGGACCTCTTGTAACGTATATATTTTGAGCTTAATTTAGGGTGTGTTAAAGTTGAAATAAGCTTTTAAGTTACGGAATCTCTTTTTCCTCTTTTGGGCCTTTTAGTCGTCTAAAATATTGAGTATTGTGATTTCTATTTTTGACCATAGGTTTTTTATAAAATTCACGAAGGTAGAAACCCTGAGACGCAGGACGTTCTAGTCATCGAAGGACCTTTGAAAAGGCACATTTGATGAACCCGTTGTTAAATGTATATTTTGTTTTTAATTGAGGATGTGTTGAATTTGAAATAGGTTTTTACGTTACGGTATTTTATTGGGTTATTTTATTACAGGGAATCATATTAGGTTTTGGCTTTCATTTGATTATTATTTTTAATTAGGTTCTTTTAAGATGCACGGGGGTGAAGGCCGGGTAATGAAGAACGTTCTGGTCATGAGACGACTTTTGAGAAAACACATTCGTTGGACCACCTGTTAGGTATATATTTTTGTTTAATTCAGGGTGTGTTAAATGTGAATTAACCTTTTAAATTACGGAGTCTCATTTTCTTCTTTTCAGCCTTGTTGTCGCCTAAAATATTGGTTTATTTTGATTTCTCTTTTTGACCATAGGTTTTATATAAGTTTCACCAAGGTGGACAACGTGAAATGCAGCACGTTCTGGTCATCGAAGGGCCTTTGAGAAAGCATATTTGATGGACCCGTTGTTAAGTGTATATTTTGTGTTTAATTGAGGGTGTGTTGAATTTGAAATAGGTTTTTATGTTACAGCATTTTATTGGGTGATTTTATCCTTGGCAGTCTTATTAAGTATCGACTTTCATTTGATTCTTATTTTTAAAATAGGTTTTTTATAAAATATGCCATGGTCGAGGCCATGTAATGAAGAACGTTCTGGTCATGGGAGGACCTTTGAGAAAGCCCATTTGATGGCCCCCCTTGTTAGCTGTAAATTTTGTGTTTAATTTAGGTGTGTTAAATTTGAAATAACCTTTTAAGTTACGGAATCTAATTGTCCTGTTCTGAGCCTTGTACTCGTCTAAAATATTGGGTTAATTTGATTTCTATTTTTGACCATATGTTTTATAATATTCACGAAGGTGGACACCGTGAAACGCAGCACGCCCTGGTCATCGAAGGACCTTTGAAAAAGCACATTTGATGGACCCCTTGTTAAGTGTATATTTTGTGTTTAACAGAGTATGTTTCGAATTTGAATTAACCTTTTAAGTTACGGAAACGTATTTTCTGCTTTTGAGCCTGGTAGTCCTGTAAAATATTGGGTTATTTTGACTCCTGTTTTTAACCATAAGTTTTATATTAGACTCACCAAGGTGGACACTGTGAAATGCAGCAGGTTTTGGTAATTAGAGCACCTTTAAGAAAGCACATTTGATGGATCCTTTGTTAGGTACTTATTTTGTGTTTAATTTAGGTTGTGTTAAATATGGAAGAGTTTTATAAGTTAGGGATTAATATTTTCCTTTATTGAGCCTGGCAGTCGTCTAAAATATTGGGTTATATTTGAATTCTTTTTTTCAAAAATAGGTTTTATATAAGTTTCACCAAGGTAGACAACGCAAAATGCAACACGTTCTGGTCATGGAAGGACCTAATAACTACCCAAACGATTTCTTTCGGACTGTATAAAACCGACTAGAGCATCAAACCAAAACTTTGAGAGTGAAAATTTGTCGAAGGGTTTGGCGGTTATACGATACGTCCAGGGTGTCACTGAACCCATAAAAAAGATCCTAGGTAGTTTTAACATCAAAGTTGCCCAAAAACCTTATAAGACCCCAGCGCATGTTTTTCCAAAGCCGAAAGATCCTGTAGTGAAAGAACAAAGACGCAATGCCATATATTCGATCCCATGCAGTGACTGTAACCAGGAGTATGTGGGACAAACAAAACGCCAATTTGGCCCACGCTTAAAAGTGCACCAAAAAGCAGTTTTTCATTTCAAAAATAAAAACTCAGCTTTGTCGGAGCACACGTGTCAGACCAAACACACGATTGCGTGGAAAAATTCAAAAATTGTAACCACCAATCAACGATACCATCAAAGGCGGTGTTTAGAAGCTTGGTATATTAACAAAACAATGAAGGCGTTAAACCGGGACGACGTACGGCGGGTTACTACCCGAAGCCTCTTTACACTTAGTAAATAGGCGATGACGTCAACCAAAACTGGCTGTATAAAAGGAAACTCGTTACGATTGCAGTTCACCCCTGAGGAAGAAACTGGACAGGGGTGTCGAGACGTTGGGTCATAGATAGTAACTTTTAAGTTACATTCAATAAGTCTTGAAATCAGAGTCGCGTTACTTAACGTATACTTTGTGTTTAATTGAGGCTGTTTGAATTTCAAATAGGTTCTTATGTTACAGCATTTTATTGGGTTATTTTATACCTATCAGTCCTATTAAGTATTGACTTTTATTTGTCTCTTAGTTTTGACAATAGGTTTTATATAAGATGCACCATGGTGGAGGCCGTGTAATGAAGAACGTTCGTCTCGGTCATGAAAGGACCTTTGAGTTAGCACATATGATGGACCCCTTGTTAGCCTGGTAGTCGTCTAAAATATTGGGCTATTTTGATTTCTATTTTTGACCAAAGGTTTTATATAACATGCACGAAGGTGGACACTGTGAAATGCAGCAGGTTTTGTTCATGAGAGCACCTTTGCAAAAGCACATTTGATGGACCCTTGTTAGCTATAAATTTTGGGTTTAATTTAGGATGTGTTAACATTGAAATAGCTATTTAAGTTAGGGGTTACTATTTTCGTCTTTTGAGCTTGGCATTTGCCTAAAATATTCTGTTATATTTGATTTCTATTTTTGAGCATAGGTTTTATATGAGATTCACGAAGGTGGAGACAGTAAAATGCAGAACATGTATATTTTAAGTGTATATTTTGCGTTTAATTCAGGATGTGTTAAATTTGAAGTAGGCTTTTATGTTACAGCATTTTATTGGGTTATTTTATACTTGGCAGTCACATTAAGTATTGACTTTTATTTGTCTCTTATTTTTGATCATAGGTTTTATATTAGATGCCCGATGGTGGAGGCCGTGTGATGAAGAACGTTCTAATCATGAGAAGACCTTTGAGAAAGCACATTTGATGGACTCCTTGTTAGGTATAGAGTTTTGTTTTTTATTTAGGATGTTTTAAATTTGAAATAAACCTTTAACTTACGGAATCTTATCTTCTTTTTTTGAGAATGGTAGTCGTCTAAAATATTGGATTATTTTGATTTCTATTTTTGACTATAGGTTTTATATACGATTAATGAGGGTGGACACCGTCAAAATGCAGCAGGTTTTCGTCATGACAGCAGCTTTGAGGAAGCACATTTGATGGACCTTTAGATATATATGTTGTATTTAATGTAGGATTTGTTAAATTTGAAATAGATTTTAGAGTTAGGGATTATTATTTTCGTCTTTTGAGCTTGGCATTCGTCTAAAATATTGATTTATATTTGATTTTTATTTTTTACTATAGGTTTTTTATAAATTTCTCCAAGGTGGACAACGTGAAATGCAGCACGTTCTGGTAATGAAAGGTCCATTGAAAAATCAAATTTGATGGACCCGTCTTAAGTGTATATTTTGTTTTTAATTGAGGTTGTGCTGAATTGAAATAGGTTTTTACGTTACAGCATTTTATCGGTTTATTTTATACATGGCGGTCATATTAAGTATTGTCTTTTATTTGTCTCTTATTTTTGACCATAGGTTTTATATAAAATGCACGATTCTGGAGGCAGTGTAATGAAAAACGTTCTGGTCATGGGAGGACCTTTGAGAAAACACATTTGATGGACCCCTTGTTAGGTATAACAGCGGACGAAATTAAACTAGGCTGGGGTCATTATAGACCAGACATTAATGAGATTTTTTTTGGCTGTTCATACGGTTTTTGTTAATAGCCAATAACATGTAGTAGATTATGATAATGAATGCGAAATGAATACGGTATTTTTTAACAACGAATCAAATGAAAACGTAATGAAAACTTAATGAAATGATGGTATCTTTTGTTAAGCTTCACGAGTATGAGCTAAGCCTTGGGAATTTTCGAGAATTACCTAGTCTGCCAGCTTAATAACAAGAATATAATTTTGTGCCTTTGTTCGGTATGCAATTCGTCGAATCGAGGTGTACAATACCATCGGCATCTAAAATGCCGAAACAATATTTAAAAAATGACAAAACTATATTTTAGCGTACAATACTACATATTACTGTACTTGTTAGATACTTTACTTGGGTCATACCACCTGAATTTCAAACGAAATGTAACAAAAATTAAGGAAGTACGGGGATGTTAAAAACAACTGTACTTTTATACGAACCGCAGTACCAACCCTGATTCAACGTGTCTGGGTAATGTTAAATTCAAATCCACTCACAGTCAATTGGGAAAAAATCTATACATCTTATACCATGACAATACAGTGATCGCTCCAACAACACCAATATTTGTTTTCCATAAGAATTTTTTTTAGTCAAACATGACTTGAAATTGCCTGTGCGCATGGTTTGCGTTTCCAGGGTGAAAATGGCGCGGAATATTAAATCAAACAATCTAGCTTATCCAAGCACGGCGGAGCGACGTTGATTGGTGGGGCTATATTCATATATTCATGTTCTACATTACTGATCTCTTTTGAAAGTGAAAAACTTTCTTTTGTTTTTACGGTATGTGAACATGAATATATGAATATAGCCCC
>JAOBAZ010306933.1:0-13789 GCA_026546875.1 Pteroeides caledonicum
GATTATTTAGCCCACTGTCAACTGTGATTGTAGCATCTGAATTGCTTTGTTAACTGCAAGCCTATCATTGCAGTATAACTATATACTTATTGGTACAGGTTTATTATAATAGCACTTGTATCAATCAGTCAACATTTCAAAGCTGCTTGTAACATATGTCAATGTGTTTGCACTTTTGAGTTTCTGGACTAGAACATCTCTTGAATTTTTTATGCGAAATTCCTGAAGTTTCTTTTTATACTGTATTCTCACTGATATTATTTAGTAATTTATTTGTAAAACAAGTTTACGACTAAATATTTAGTATATTATTTCATGTTTATGTGATAGTTCAGAATATTTACAAGAACATCCTTAAGGCAGTATATAGACACATGGCATATCTTCGAATTTTTCAATAATTGTTATGCAAATGCTAACACTATAGCCAGGAAGTGCATGTCTTAAAATAATATCTCATGCGAATTTTGTGACGCAAGCGTGTCACCCACTTAGAAGCGTTAAAGACAACCCTAAAACGGTTGCTGGTAATTTTGAAACCCGCACCAATGAGCAAAATTTAGGTTCTCGTAATATTATCCTTATTGCCCTTTCCCTCCATTGTCAGCGAAAGACAACAAAAAGTTGACTGGAACTTAATTACACGGTTATGCCAAATACCCAATTGTTTTTGAGTTATGCCCCATTAAATTCAATAAAAGTTTGCATATTTTGCTGATTTTGCATTACTTTCTAAAGTAGAAGCCCCATTAATTTTAAATGAGTTAGGAACTTGCCTGTACGTACTTTTTGTAGTTGTATGCTTGTATGCACTGGTATTTTACATGTATGCATACTATTAACTGGATACCCCACTGTCTGTGGTGTGCATAGACGTACCCACACATACACACCCCAGTGGGACATCAATAGAATAATACCCTTGGACTCCATGATAATTTAACCCAATTATTACATCACTCACATGGTGACCCCCATACAACTAGATCACCCAGGCACAGGTAATTCAGCCCACAGGATCTAAATACCACTTCACCTGATGATGCCTTCCCATGGCCAACTTTGTAATCCTCCGCCTTCACAGCCTATCCCAACAAGCAGGCCCCATATGTGACCTATACCCACCGCACTTTGACAGACCACAATGAAACTAGATTGCCCCATGGCCCCCAACAGTAAACCCCAACAAACCGCATCCCCCTTTATATGGGACACTAAAAAAAAATTATTGATCACCCTGGCCGACAGTGATACCATGCCCTATTTGTGATGGTTAACTGTTTGCACCCCAAACAGCAATGCCCCAGGACACAGTACACACACATAGTGCATAGTCCAAAGAAAACTCCCCTGGGTGCGAGTTAACGCCTACCCAGCGTATTGTTCATATAAATCTTGTAATATCTTCCTCATTCTTGGAAGATCCACATTTTTTTTAACCAGAATCATTTCAGCTCCCTACTTTACTATAGCCAGAAGAAAAGCAATTTATTTCGTCAATCACTGAGCAAAGACGTTCGGACAAACTTTGATCTTGTTCATATAAATCTTGTAATATGATATTGTTCATATAAATCTTGTAATATCTTCCTCATTCTTGGAGGATCGACATTTTTTTAACCAGAATTATTACACTCGTCATTTCAGCTCCCTACTTTACTATAGCCAGAAGAAAAGCAATTTATTTCGTCAATCACTGAGCAAAGACGTTCGGACAAACTTTGATCTTCTCTCTCGACAAGTTTTGATTGCTACACGTCAAAAGATTCGTACAAAGTTCTGAAAAGGACTCGGAACTTACTTTTCGAGCAAATTTGACAAAACACAAATTTTATAACTCAGTTAAAAATTATATTAAATTGAAACAGTCCTTTCTGGTTCTTGTACAACAAAGAGCGCAAACGCTGTTATGGTATGGTTGTCATTTCAAGGGTAACCAAGAAAACCAGTCTTAATTACACAACCTGCAATAACTGTTGGTTTGGTCGCTTTTCCTTGATTTTAATCCTGGGCTAAGTCTGGGACCATGGGTTAATAATATCGGTGTCACAAGAAAGCCATGGTTGTGCTGATTAACATCGAAATAGATAGTATTGAACGTAGCAGCTTGATAAAACCGAAGACGGTAGGCAAGTTTGTCTTCCATTTTGCTTTTCAATGTTTTGACTTGCGGGAAACGATACTGAAAGGGCAGTGTGCTGGTCGGAAAAAATACTGCGTAAAGGGCGGACGCGCCTAAAAAAATAGGCAGCATGACGTGGGTAAATAGGGTATAACGGCAAAATACGCGGAAACTTGAACGTCAAAGAGACCAATAGTTAAGAAGTTGCACTTCTGGTCGATTATCTATTCTTTTGTATGATCACATCATTGCGAGCCTTCATCCTTTTGATGCCATTATGCATACGGTCAACTGTGTTTTTGACACCGGTTTCAAGATGGTTGTTCTTTGTTCACAAGTAGTATTTGCAACACTTATTACCTAAAATTACCCAATGTCGTCTTTTATCGCGGCAACAATGGCCTCCGCATGCATTAAATACACAAGAACATATCCAAAGAAAGTAAATTAAGCGATGTGTGAAGTGTCTGTATACGGCAACAAGGATTAAATAAGTAATTTAATTTAGGTGGACGTAGTCAACCTCACTCTTAGTCTGACACGAATAATAGAAGAAAATATTATACCTTGATGTTTTGAGGGAAAATTTCTTGAGTATTGCACGAAGAATACGCAATTCTGGCAATCTTGTTACCAGCTCTGTCCTAAAAATAAAATACAAACAAAAAATAAAATGTTTTCCAAGCAGACAATTTCACTTGTACTAAATGACAAATTAAACCTGTTTTTACAGATACTCAGTTAATGAAAGTTGAATCGATAGAAAGACGTGGAAGTGACATCGTTGGAAGTGGGAAGAGTGTTTGTAGTAAGGAACGTCTAATCAGAAAGAAAGTCTTTCAACTTGTATGGGAATGTCTGCACGACAATGTCTGTAGTAATTTTCAAGGTTATTTTAACATTAACAATCACTGCAAAAGAACTCGTAATAATTCAATGCTGGCCAAACTTCCTAAGGTTAAACTGAATACATACGGGAAATGTATTTATGGAAATTTAATATTATACGGAAATGTATTTATGGAAAATTAATATATACGGGAAATGTATTTATGGAAATTTAATATATACGGGAAATGTATTTATGGAAATTTAATATATACGGGAAATGTATTCAGACACCGAAGCTCTTCAAATTTTACAATACACAGCGTTATCACAAAATCGTTGACGGCATTGTTGCGTTGTTTACTGATGTCTTAATGAGATTATGTGGAAGTCAGTGGCGGCCTGTAGGTTCTGGGACAAGCGGCGCACATTTAACAACTGTAATAGACTTAATAAAGACTTAAATTAAAGCAACAACACTTTGAATATGGCGCAAGTCTTAAATGAAAAATTAATTGAAAATAATAAGTTTCATCACAAAATTAACGGAGTTTAATTCATGGTAATATTTTAACAATATTTTAGCTTATCAACTATCAAACCGCTCAACTGTACAAAACCGGTCAATCAGGCACACAGGTCAGCCTGTGACAAAATAGATCATTTTGCAATTCTAAATTATCGTAGCCAAGGTTGAACTTTGTAACTTCATTTGAAACTCAGTGATGAGGGATCAAACTGCGTGTTTGAAAAGCTAATTAACGCACGATGCACAGTTAACTGTATAATAGCACAATGATATTAAAATTGCACATAATTTATAAACGAGAGTTAACCAAACGGAAAAGGCTCTAGGTTTGCCACTGTTTGCAAGCCTTACAAAAAGAAAAATTTAAACCGCTCGTATAAAAATCGAACAACCCAACATAAATATCATTCAAATCACCACATGGCCATATACGTACTTAATATTTGCCTTAAAGCCATGCCTTACCGCTCTTAGCTATGTATCTGCCTTCGGTAATCTGGTATTAACTTTACAAGCGACGTATTTATTTCTGTGCATTGCCATAATCAGACTGCAATTCTACAATCTTAGCATTCTTCGGCCAATCTGTGTTTCCTCCATTTTATGCTTAGACGAGCAATCACGTGTCTTCCCAGGTCACATGTAAAACAAACTTCGCGTGTGTACATGTATAAGACATTTAATGGGACACATTTAAATCTTTCCTTCCTGGTACCAATCACTGAGTAAAAATCGACAGTTCTCAAGATTGTTCCGTAGGAAGCAGCATAGGCTAAGCGCTCATTTGCGTAGGTTGTGGCTTTGAGCGTAAGCGGAACTTGTCTGAATTCACAGATTTCACAGTTTTTGTTGCATGGCATATATGACATGCAACGTTCATAAGATTGTATGCCCATACGGTGTCCAAGTAATTACGCGACACATTCGTAAAATACAACGAAGAGCGAGTTTAGCGATTTTTTACATACATACTTAGAGATGCTATGCATAGGTTAATAATACAGGGCTTTATTGAAAAACATTTCTGGGTGAATAAATCCCCAGATTAAATATTATTGTCGCCGTCCTCGTCCCCGTCGTCGTCGTCATCATCATCAGGAAAATTTCGTTTCATAAACAATTTAAAGTACATTTTCACTTACAAAACAAATGTATTGCTAAACCTAATTCTATAAAAATGGGTTCAAAAACATGGGAAATTATCCGGAATGCATTCAGAGAGAACTAGTTATTACCTTTTCCAAATGACCACGAAAAGGTTCTATGTTAGAAAATGGCAACAATTTGTAAGCAAATGGCTCAACCTGGAATTTCATTTGAAAGTATGTTGACCCTATAGATAAAAATAAGGACAAGTTCATTAACCAAAAAAGTTCCGTAGACAAATAAAGTATGACATGATACCGATGTGTTTTAATTACTACAAAACGACTGACTTGGGTTTCTTTGATGCACCGCAAGATGTATATGACATATACTCCTTGAATACTTGCTAACTAGTGAAAAAAAAATGAAGCAAGGGCTAGATTTGTCCAAATCAGAAAAAAATAGACAAAGAATTTGAAAAAAAATTCTTACGTATGTCATATACACCCTTTGTGCGCTTCGTGCTTTCGGGATGTGTGTCGCACACATCCCTCGTTCTCGGAATTTATCTCTTCTTAACAATGAGTATATTTAAACATTTTTTAAAAAAAACTTGTCTCCAGTGTTAACACTTGTTATATATTGGAAAATTACTAGCCGTATTTGTCTCTTTTATAAAATACCTTTCCTAATACCAAACTTTAAACCATTAACTGGCAATAGAGTGTTCCACACACGTGACCGCCAGGCATGCATGGTTGCTAAAGCACCAGATTTCTCAATAACGAAAGAACTGAATTCTCAAAGGATCAATTTAGGACACCAACATGGCCGCAATTTCATTGTTTTGGGGCACCAACATGGCCGCCGTGACGTCATGCGCTCTATGCACCACAGTGCGCCTACTTTATTCTTCTGCTATCTAATGCATTGTCATTTAGTCGCCACGGGCCTTTGATTTTTACAAATTAATAGACGTATCGTCCTGTATTTCTTCGGCCTAGTTTAGACGTCGAACTTTACATGTGTCGAATCTAATGTAAATAAATCTCATGCTCATTACAACTAGATTCGGCATATGAAAAGTTTGACGTCTAAACAAGGCCTTAGTAACCTATTTATTATTAGCACAAAAAATTACGGGATGCCGATTGGTTGAGTACAACTTTTTCATACTTAATAATAATAGTACAGACAACCGTATTGAAAATCGCGCGATTTTCTGTCCTTTGAGACTAAGGCAAATCACAGAATTCTGTTTGGGAAAAAAATTTGCGGTAATGATAGCATTTAAGTCAGGCTCGTTGGTGGTTCAAAAGAAAATGGTACAACTGACCAAACAAAACATAAGGCGCTTCGCACCGATAATGCAGATATAAATATAATCCAATATTACGTGAAATGATATGTAACTTGTCAAGACTTTACACACCACTGGGTTTCCCCTTGAGTATTCAAATTCTAAAAATGATGCTTTTGTTTGCGGGTTTTTTGGGGCATATTGTATACTAATCCTTAATTGTTATCTCCAAAGCATGGAGCAGCCCCAAATTATTTTGCTCGTCAAAGGAAAAGTTTTGGACACATTAGGCTGGCACTAGACATTTTTAATAGTGGGGGTAAAACCGAAAAGGGATTCTTATGATATAAAACAGACTAGTTAGCCAGCCTTTGTGAGTTCCAAACTTTTTCTTACCCACCCAACTACCATCTATTACTTTCCCACCCAACTACCATCTATTACTTTCTTTCAACCACCCACCAAAGTTGATTGCAGAAGATTGATATAAGATGATGAGTACAAAGACAGTTATTTTCAACAAGTGTATCAGCATTTACTCAGGTATTGAGTTTTTATTGATGCTGAAAGTATATTAATACAATTTCAATCACATTTGGTCTCTTCTAATTGGCCGAGAACTCTAGTATTAAGTTTAAATTCGTTTTAGAACGAGTATTAAGGAAAAAAATTAATTAAATTTTTTAAATACCACACATCCGCGAATTCCCAACCGCGTATGAAAGTTTTCATTACAAAAAATTTTCCCGCCATTTTTGATTTTCATAGTTTTATTCATGAAATGTCGGAAAATATTGAATTTCAAGACTTTGAGTTTGACGAAAACTTGTTGGCTTCTTTGCCTTTGGAACACGTCGGAAGAATTTTTAATGAAAATGTAGAAAACAGTGGCGACCAAAACCCGTCAAACGAAAGGTTTCCTGACAGGTTTCCTTGGTTTCCTTTTAAGTGTTGAAATGATCATGAATATTATGTTTAAAACTGCAGAAAATTGATTGAAATTGTATTAATAGGAAATCACACTTGCTCTCGAAGAATTAATGAAAAATCACACTTGTGTTTGGTGAAATAATTCATAATAGCACTCGTGCTATTATGAATTATTTCGCCAAACACGCGTGCGATTTTTCACTAATTCTTCTCGAACCGTGTAATTTCCTATACTAATTTTACCCAACCTCTATTACTATTCAACTTTTCCTAAAGTGCATGCCTATGAAACAAAAACTAATATTGTCTTATTTGAAAAGGCTAAGAAAACTATAACATCTAGGAAAAAAAGAGATAGTTTTTCGTTTACTTCGTTGTTGAGATATTTCAGTTTGTTTACGACGTGAAGTGCATGCTAATTACATGTACGCCACACCGGATAATGTCAAGCTGTAACAAAATGTTAGATATCTCTATTATTAGCCTACCGAAGTAAACGTCACGAGAATCTGTGCGCTAATCTACGGGTATGCTAGAAAAATACATGGTTTTTTGAAAGAAATTTTAGTTGGCAATTACCGAGCTATTGCATTTTTTGTGTAGCTCATTATGCATGAAATTGACGTTATTCGCGTGTACTCGGTAAACCAAAACTAAACTAAACTAAGTATATTTCAACTGGACAGCTCTATCAGTTCAACCAAACTGTTCTTTCAATGGGGGTCATACGTACCCAGGTGGTGGCGCGACGCAGGACAAGAACCTGTCAAAATACGTTCACATGACTTTAAGATTCTCAACTATTTTGTAACCGGGCCTTACCACACAAAGGCCAGAAGTCAAATTCCAGCACAAGCGAAATGAACGAAGGCGAATATTGGATGAAGACGCATTTCCATTCAGTGCAAATGTCCCGCGAGCGACTTCTTGTGCTCGCTTTCTTTTGAATTGTAAGCTGTCAAGTGGGACGCATTTTATTAGATGAGGTTGAGAGAGAGGTTTTAAAAGAAAGCGATCGCAAACAGTCGATCGCGCGACAATTTGCACTGAATGGAACTCCGCCTTTAACGTATTAAAATGCGATGCATCGTGGAGTTGACACCCAAACGCCGAACTAGCAAACATCGTTTAGCAACGACGTATTGCCGACTGGATGGGTATCAATTAAGATGAACACTATACCAATATTTTCATCCTCTTAAACTTAAGTTAAAGTACAAGTGAGTAAACAAAATCAAACCTACTAACTATTCACAATCCAAAATGCCTTCGCTCATTTTCCTTGGGGAAAATTTCACTTATGCCGTCGTGGTGGAATTTCACTTCTCCCTCGTGGGCAACAAGACCCGGTTACAAAACCAACCTCCATGACTCCTCCGTGACTCCAAGAATCTTGCAGTCACGTGAACGTAGTTTCGCAGGGCCTTTTCCTGCCTCGCGCACCCATGAAAGAAAGCACTGGGTACGGGGTTAAATAACGATATAAAGAGGAAATGCATTCTACCTATAAGATATTCTTTCAAGATATCTAAGCACTCCAGGTTAGCAGGATCACCCACCAAATGGCTGAAAATCTACAAAAGTAAAAGAAAGCAATTAATATTTAATATAATTCTTTTTGTATGGTGGTAATTGGTGTATCAAGCTAAACCATACAAAAAAATCACATATACTACACACACGCACACACACACTCGCGCGCCCGCACCCGCGCGCGCGTGTATGCGTGCGTGCGTGCGTGCGTGCGTGTGTGTGTGTGTGTGTGTGTGTAAAATTTACAAACCGAGTCAGAGACCTTCATCGGGGTATAAAGACACGAGCCGAAGGCGAGTGACTTTATCCCAATTAAGGCCAATTACGAGGTTTGTAAATTACTTCTAAAACAACTCGATATGTTGAGCTCATATATAAACAAAATGTGAGAAATAATGTCACGTAAGCTGTCAAGATTCGACGAGAAAAGAAGTCTTTTCTGTTAATAAAGCACATAAGTGTCTAAACCAGATAGACACATGTGCTTTTTTAACCTATAGAGACATCGATTAAGCATGCATTTCTTTTGAGTTTTGATTATGAATCATTAATGATATTTAGAAATATATATAAGAAAATATTTTGCACGCATAAGATTAGAGGTAACATGCATATTTTGTAGCTAAAAAAGTAACTTCTTAAGTCATTGTAAGTCATTTTTATAGACTTGTAACTGAGGCCCCATGGCGCTGAAATTTGTAACAATCTTGACAATCCTAACCTATATTCACCATCACGTTCCCTGCACCACCTCACTGTTTGACATGAGCTTGGAGGAAAATGTATTTCATGAGCATCGACTGGATTCCTATGTTATCTCAAGTATCATAACAAGCGGACGGCCTTTTGAATGTTACGTCAATTGTTTAAAAGAGTGTCGTTGTTTGTCGTTCAATGTTTGTAATGACGGAAAACTTTGCGAGCTCAACTCAGAAACGAAAGAAAATTTCACTCAAAGTTATCTACCATCCGAATCCTGCAGTTATTACGAATTTGATAATAGGAAGGCAAGATCAACGGTAGGTTTGAGTGGGTAAAGTAAAAAAATAATCGCGTAATAGTAAGGAATGGCGCCGTATATATTCGTAAGTCTTGCAAACACTATTTGGCGCTAAGAATTGTAGGCGTACAAGGATCTCGCGCAATCTTAGTAATATTCACACCTGATTTGCGAACGCTTAAAAGCCAAAGGCAAAAAAAAAGGTGGCTGGCGTTCCAGCAAATTCTTGCCCTAAAAATGTAAATTGTTTATGTTTAAGCAGTTGAAGTGTGAATGTTAAACATCGTCAAAATCGTTGCTTGTGTTTCCCGGCTGTTTGTTTGTCGGTTTTTTTCATACATAAAGAAGTATAAATAGACAATTTATTAACTTTAAGTCGCAATGTTTCTTTAAAAATACGTCTTTTAATAACCCGAGTCAACTGGTTGATATTAATTTGTTGCCAAAAGACGTAATCGGTCAAAATCAACCTTAGAAGACACGTACTGCGTAGCGAACTACGAATGAAAACATTTCATTTAGGTAAATATTTGCAGTAACAAAATTTGAAAGACGTTTAACTAGTAGTTTAATTCGTTTCAGTTTTGAAGGCGTTTCAATTTAATTTTTACATTAAAGTAAATTAAAACTTTTTTTACGGCTGCAACGCTCACCTTTTAACCTTAATGGGTATTGGCAATATATTTTTCTTACCGTATATCGATATTGAGGGCTCTCCACTAATGTCTGGTATGGTATTTTATTTTTCTCCGCGCACGTCCTTCATCGAGAAAAAAGCCTGCAAAGTTCGGCAACGGTGCCATCCTGGATGACAAACCGATATTCAAATTTATACAGAAATAAATTAGCTGACATCTTTAGTGGGTAAGACGCCCAGCGAGCAATAACAATTTCTTGTATACAATTTTAAATTTTTTGCAACATCTATTTGGTTATTTCTTCACAAACACCAAAGGTGTTTAATGTGTCGTAATGGCATTAGTATAAATCCTTAATTTCAATGCATAAATGAATGGCAATTCTTTTTTTCGGGGGGGGGCGTGAGAAACCAAAAAACCCAGACTCAAGACATATAAAAACGCTTATGTTGCTCCCGGTTGACTAAATCAGATTTGAACAATGTTGTGCTCCCCGGCACAAAAGTGGTTGTCACAGTGTTGCAATTTATTAAACTTAATAGTTTATAACAGCATGGTTGACAGTCATGTTTGTGGGGTGAAGCACAACGTTGTTGAACTTTATTTTATCATCCGGGAACAACTTAGTCGTTCCTACTTTTGGGTGTACAGTGAAGTATTACCTCTGTGTAGTAAGCCATGATATTAGAGTTCGTAGTTAGTTCATGTACGAAAAAATAAGGGCAGTTGAATTTAATTTAAAAGCGAATAAAGATCTTGAGAAAGAGTATAACGTTAATGTTTTTCTGAATGTAAAACTGTAGCACAAGGATCAGCTTTCCTTGGTTATTACCGTTAAATATTCAAAATAATTGTATTTCTGTTGAGTTTAAATTGGCTCGATAGAGTTTCGTACTGTGAATAACAAACGAACTGTAAGAGCTGTTGCTATGGCTACAAATATGTTTCAAATGACCGCCGAGTACACTTTAAATGCGATTATTTCGTGAATGAGTCCAGTGACAAGTTTCTATCTGTTTTAATGTAGAGTTTCAGTGATTTATGTCAATCATCTCAAAACAATGGTTGCTGCGCAACTTCAAAACCTTGCCTGAATGGCGGAGGTTGTAAACCAAGCTATGGTCCTTCAGGTCGTCGATATTCTTGTACTTGTCCTGAAGAATTTACTGGAAAACGCTGTGAAGTACCTGTGCAAAGTTGTTTACAACACCTTAACTACACAAAACAAAATGGTGGTATGTATATATTAAAGTCAGTATTGTCACAGATGTCGTAGTGAACTTCAAGTCCCTTTTTGTTGACAAGGACTAAATGATCAGCAAGCCTCATTACGCACGATTCTTTTTTGTCAGTATTAAGCACTAAACAGCGCTTTTTTTTTCTCGTAGAACAGCAATATATAATATTCCACAAGGCTGTTTCAACTACTTTACGCTACCAACATTGTCATAAGCAGCTTGAATTAACAATGCCATTCAACAGCCTGTGAGTTTACCCAAAATTGTTTTTTGGGTGTTAGGATAAAATAAGTTTTTAATAAAATAGCATACAATATTAGGTTGGGTTTTTTATTCAAAATTTACGTTTAAAAGGAAATTCAAATTTTTCTTTTCTACATTATCTTTTAATACTTTAAAGATCGATGAAGTGATTTGTTTATGACCTATATGCCCATGAACCAGGCCCACGTTTAACTGGATGGTTTTGCTCATTAAAATGCAAATATCTAGGGCGGAATTAATCCAATTAAAAAACGGAAAAAGACTAATTAAGTAATATTTTAGCTCCATATGATTAGCCAATCCAACTAAAGGTTTATATGCACTTTACCGAATTTTAATAATTGTTTCTTCAGCTAGTAATAAGTAACTTTTAAGTAAATTGGAATTCAACAGGCGGCTTTCTAATTTTCAACTCCTTAATCCTTTTCTCATTTGCGAATATTGATAAAGGTGATATATCCAGTGGTGTTTTCCGAATTATAATTGGTGGTATGCTCCACTTTGCTTACTGTGATCAAACCACAGACAATGGTGGCTGGCTGGTTTTCCAGAGAAATCGTAAAAACCTTGATTTTTATCGAACATGGCATGATTTTAAACATGGATTTGGGAGCAATACTGACAGCTTTTGGTGGGGAAATGAGAAAATTCATCAGATTACCTGGGGAAAAAATTATGAGTTAAGGATGGACATAAAAAAAACTGATGGAAGTATTTGCTATGCCAAATACTCTGGATTCAAGGTAAACGTTTTTGCAATAAATAATTGTTGTAGAAGACCAAACTTTCAGAGCCATCAACCTGTATGTCTAAACTAACATACAATAAATCATAAAGAATAATTTATTTAAATTGAATGCTAGTTGTATCAAATTAAATGTTTAAGCTCGCCATAAAAAGTAAGTGAAGAGAGTTACTAATTACTAGGTCCCGGTATTTTTCCAAATCTAAAAGAAACATGCCAATTCTAGACCAGAGTGGCAGTTGAATTGAGGGCTAGAGGTACTCGACACCGCCCAGATTATTG
The DNA here is from genome assembly GCA_026546875.1 of Pteroeides caledonicum. NCBI lineage: Eukaryota > Metazoa > Cnidaria > Anthozoa > Scleralcyonacea > Pennatulidae > Pteroeides > Pteroeides caledonicum. Next base: position 12,496 of record JAOBAZ010306933.1, read on the forward strand.
CATATACTTAACAAACCAGTATAAAGTTTGGGGCCCCAAAATGTGAGCTCTGATCACCTTAAATCGACGCCCAAAAAATCTTAGCTCCCCACATATTTGCCGCTCCCCAGTAATTATTGACCGTTTTTTCTTTTACCTTTTTCTTACAACAGAAACTTTTTAACGTTCGTTATTAGGAAACCTCAAATGATTGTGCCGAAAGATTTGCTAGAGCCCATACCAAAGCCCAGCTAGACATAGCTACTAAATAAATGGTCATAATAATATGATAACAAAAAGCAATTTTGTAAAGTTGTATGACAACCTGCGACATCTTCCGAATAAGATTTAAGTTGCAATGCGCGGAAATATATTGGATGTTATTTATAACTATAAATAAATTTGAAAATGATCCGATCCAATGCAGGTTAAAAGAAAGAGAGAGGGATAGAAAATGTTTTCATTCAATGTGGGTTTGAAGTTGTGAGACAAGTAAGCTTTTGTAGATAAAAGGTTTGTGTTTTGAGTTAGAATGGGACAAAGTTAGAATAATAAAATTCCCGGAAGACGCAAAGTTTCCGTGTTGGTGAATACTACATAGTGGGGCTCTTCTCATTCCTTTCCCATCAAGGCTTAAACTCCAAAATGTTCAGAGATTCGTGTCTGAAAATTACATTGGGTTTCACCAACATACAATGCTCCACATTGGCAGGTAAATTTGTAAACATAACGAAGTGTTAAGTTAGGAAAGCCAGAAGAGTGAAGTCGTCAGCTGTGTTCTATGTTAAAGAGTGTTTGCATGTAAAAGAGACGTAAAAACAGCGTTGTTCTCTATGGCGAGCGTTTTTCTTACTGTTATTAGTGGCGAAAATGCGACCAAGAAAGGCGCGAGTGCAGTGAACAATAAATGCCTCTCGATAACCATTGTTATTCAAATTTTTTTTCTCACCTCCATCAAGAGTTCGCAATGGACACTACGGCTATTGAAAAACATCAAAAGATTCAATTTACTGCGCCTCAGTAGTAATGTTCACCTAACTTACCTCGTTTAACCGGCTTCTTTTCTTTACAAGAAAAAAAGCTTTTGGCCAAAAAATTGAATTAAATGTTTCAGTTCCATCGCATAAACTGAAGTACACTAAGTATCTCACACTATTTGAATTCGTTCATCGCAGACTCAATGAGTCAATACCCGCTACTTGCAACTATTCTTGAAATCTTTCTTGGTGTGCAGAGATGTTTTAAAGGACATTGGCAACCAAATTTTTTATTGCTGATATTAAAAGAGTTGCTGTTCCAAACAATACCCATGGCA
>JAOBAZ010307044.1:0-13779 GCA_026546875.1 Pteroeides caledonicum
AAGCACACTGAACTGACTGATCTCAGCCAGTAAACTGTATACTCTGGTCAATAAACACACTGAACTGACTGATCTCAGCCAGTAAACTGTATACTTAGGTCAATAACCACACTGAACTGACTGATCTCAGCCAGTAAGCTGTATACTCTGGTCAATAAGCACATTGAATTGACTGATCTCAGCCAGTAAACTGTATACTTTGGTCAATAAGCACACTGAATTGACTGATCTCACCCAGTAAACTGTATACTCTGGTCAATAACCACACTAAACTGACTGATCTCAGCCAGTAAACTGTATACTCTGATCAATAAGCACACCGAACTGACTGATCTCAACCAGTAAACTGTACCTTCTGGTCAATAAACACACTGAACTGACTGATCTCAGCCAGTAAACTGTATGCTGTAGCCAATTATAAGCACGCAGAACTGGCTGCTCCTAGCCAGTAAACTGTATATTTTTGCACAAAAATACGAGGACAGGTTGAACCACTGAGACCAGAGAAGCTTGTAAAACACGAGGTGTAGCTGAGTGTTTTTTTCACTTTTTTAATAAAACACGTTTTATGATTGGTTGACGCCACAAGCGTGCATTATTGCGTGACACACGCACGCACGTCAGTCAAATTTCGTGTTATATCACACATTTTTACTCTTTGCATGTATTGCGTAACGCGTGATGTAACGCTAACCAGTTTCGCAAAACAATATACATCCAATGCAAAACTACTTATTAAGACAATATTTTTTAATACCACTTCTATATATTTGTAACAAAATACTCTTTAATAAAACAAACTACTTATATACGACAAGGCAATACTCCTGACTTCTATACATATTAAAGGCGGTTTACACGATACGATTTGTCGTATGCGATTATCATTTTGGTGTATGTAATCAAGTGGCGTAGTCACTTCGTGTTACCAAGTGTATATATAGATCAGTGATTGCCAACCATTACTTTTCAGTAGTGGTATGCATTGCAAGCTATACTGTACGTCTATACCACTTGATTACATCGACCAAAATGACAATCGTATACGACAAATCGTGTCGTGTAAACCAGCCTTTAGGCAATCTCCTCGTGGGCCGCCCGCAACGGAAAACGTTGCCACTGGCCAACGCTTCACAGTACCTCTAAGTGAGAGTTAAATTAGGGACATTGAAAAGCTTATCATAAATGGAAGAACTCTGTAAACGATGCAAACATACTTTACATGCAACCTCTGTTTTCGAGATATTTTCGTTTCTTTGATATATAAATGAAATAACTTCTGACTTCAGGAGTACATTGACTCATAGTACAGAATTTTAGACGTCTTTAAATGGTAGTTCTATACCTTTAAATTTCTTCCATACCCCAAAAGAAGCCGAACAAAAAGAAATACAGATAATTAGAATTGTTAAATAACGTTACCCTGACATTTTCTTTAATTGAGGTAAGGCAATGCAAATTAGCAAAGTTATGCATAACCTTTGGGAAGCAGCGGTAATATATGTATTTTGCCATCGTATGTCGTTTATTTCTGTGCTTAGACCAAATACAAATCTCTTGGTGGTGAAAACCTTTCTGCATTTTCATTGGTATACGACGAAAGGAAAAATAAGCCCTATTTTTCTAATCTCTAGTGGCAGTTTTGATATTTAATATCTCTCCTCAATTAAAACGTACACTTCGCACGTGACTCTTCACTTCTACAAGTACAACACATTGGAAAGTTTAAACTCCCAGGGCCCGAAGTTAAACTTTAATTGCCACGCTTCATTCATGTGCTGATTGGAAGAAAAAAACCTCGCACAGTGGGACTTGCCAATAAACCGGCCAAGTTGCATATTAGATTGTCTATGCGCGTTTCCTGTTTACCTTTCTCCACATGACTTTACTCTTTTATCTGTAAATATTGTTCTTAACTCATGTTATGTACGCTAATTTACAGTTTAGTCCACGTTCTTAACCTACAGCTAATGTTTGTATTTTTTTTTCTTCTACAAGCCGATGTAAACCATGTATTAAAAGTGAGTGAAAAATGCCATTCAAGCAGTTGTAATAAAAATTCCTTGATTCTTGACCTTTGTGCGTGTAATTACAGATCTTGGGTTACCTGTGCTCACACACGGACAGCGAGGCCGAAGCGGCGCACCATTGAACCGTCTCGAAGATCATCTTCTAATTTATAATTATTTGGTGTTGAAGAAGTTTTGATTAGATCTCAAGCAAGAAAATATCATATTGGGTTGCTTTGATGAACTCCATCTCATGGCTACCCGTTTACTATGGTTCTTGTTCGTTATTCTCAATGCGATGGATATATTAACCTCGGGCTCTGATGTTTGTTGTGGTAAGGTTACTCTTATAAAAATAATACAATGCAAACACAATGCTTCGATTCATCTATGATGAAATATACTGTAACTGAATACTTTGTCTTGCTTTTCATTCATAGATAAACACATACTATATATAGCAAACGTTATTTAGGTCAGTTTACTGTTTTTGTTCACTATTTGCCGAATTATTCACAACACTAGCTTTCTGTTTTTTGTCTCTTGTTGGTGCTGTGAAAATATCATTAGTACATTACAGTGCGTCGACTTCTTGAAAATTAGAAGCAGTGGTAATTATTATTGTTATTGTTAATTGTTCGCTACAATACCAGCGATGTTTCATACCGACATTCTGATACTGCAGTATTTCATAAACAGTTACAATAACACAACAAATATCTGGCTGCAAGTGCGATTGTATAATGTATTACATTAAACGTATTTTTCAAAATATCTCTTTAAATTAAAAGGATAGCTAAGCTTTCTTCCACTAAAGCCTAGCAGGGCAAAATCGAAGAGAAGGTTAACTGGAAAAAAAAGCAGAATGGCCATGATAATAATTAGTCCACTTTAATACTAAAAAGAAATATTTTCCATTGTAAATGGTCAGAATTCCATTTGGAAATACACACACACGTGACCGATCTGTATTCAATTTAAACTTTGCCTTTCCAAGTTCAATATTCATTGTGTATATATGGCATAAAACCAGCTATGCTAGACATGCTAAAGAATATAAAGTTACTTGTAGCCATTTGTAGTAATTTCATTACTCAAGGCCTCATGTTGACAGAAAATGCAAGTATTTAAACCTCGTGCTAAGACTTCTGTCTGGTATAAGAAGAATTAAAATAACTGAAGTGGATGTATAGGTATGAAGTCTGTAAACTTAATAAGAAGCTTACTTGTTATTTTGGTTAAATTGACTGTGAAATTACAGGAATGTTACATGCAAATCTAATAGTGGTAACCACAGATATGATATATCAGGCAAGTACAATTAAGGAGTTATGCTGTGAGTGATGTTTGACAATTGTTCTAAATTTGAATTAACTGTTAGCCAAGTGCAATTTTCAAATATGTCAAGTAGTGAAGGTTCTTAACTTTTCAAGCAATATCATATTGTTGTTACTTGTTTATTATATGTATGGTAAAACATGTAATTTTACAGAGATGTTCTCAGGAATAGTTGTCAAAGTCAACAATATAATCTTCAATACAAGTTTAGACAGACACTCAACAGTATTGTTTTTCTATTTTGCGTAATTGTATTGTCATTCTTCTATACAATATACAAGCAGTTCTAGTTTTAAAAAAGTTTGGTTTGTTTGTTTGGCTCAGGAAACTGTTATATAGTGTTAATTGTATTGCAATATAATTAACTAAATAAGAAAAAATTGTATGTTCTTCAGCTAATGACAATGCAGTAATTACTTTTCCATATTTATTCATTCATTTTTTAAATATATTAGCCTTGATTGCTTCAACCACCATGCATTTATTACCATATCATTAATAATTGAAAGTGTACAAAGTGAAATATATATGTACATTGTTTTAACAGGGGATATAATATTTAAGCCTTAGACTGCTAAATTGGTTTCTTATTATTTTACTTGTTATTTTATTTGTTTAAATGCCAGACAATTTGACTTACCAAAGGAAGAACTCCAAAATGTATTGTTTTAATCCTAATTGATAATACTGAATTAACCTTTTATTGTTTTATTGTGTTGAGATGCCAGAAGATTTTACCTGTCAAGGAAAGATCAGCCCAATATGTCAACCACTTTAAAATTGATAAATTAATACTTTGATTATTTGATTGACTTTTTATTATTGTATTTTATTCATTAGATTATTTAACTTATTGCCCTTAAGGTTTTTTTCTGGCCATGTAAAATTGTCCGATGTTAGCCGTAAGGTTGTGCTGGATACTAGTTTGTCAGGTACTGATATCCGGTGTAAAACCGGATATCAGTGTTCCCGGCTGGTTGGGTAACATAATAACCGGATACTGGATAGTATTACTATCAGTAATTAGTTATTATCAATAGTGAATATTTTTTTTGGTTTGAAATTTATTGCGACATGTAGTGACTACTCAAGGTTGCATTAACTAAAACTGTTGTATTATTACAAAAGGCAGTGATGTTTTACCATACTAGTCTTTTAAATTTGGTGAAAGCACTATCCAGTTAAAGTTAAGTTATATATTATTGGGTACCACATTATACCAGATAAGCTTGATTTTGGTACCAGTATCCAGATCTGGATATATCTTATCAGTAGTGTAGCCAGCCCGACAATTTAGCCATGCTATGCAAATATTTCCATGTTCAATAACCGTGAAAAACAATGAATTTCTAAAGAAATGAATAATGGTAATGATTTGAAATTTGCATAGCATGACAAACCTCTGAGCTTGCTTTGCCACTGAATCATATCAGGGTCCGGCACAGGATTGTATTAGTTTTAGGATCCTACAGGATTCTGTAAGATCTTAGAGGATCCTGAGGGATCCTTCAGGATAGTATAAGTAAAATAATTCATAGATTTTTGATCCCATGCTTTGTTATTTTTACACAGGTCTACTGGTTTTACATCATGAATTGTATAATGAGTTATTTAGCAATTATTGAGCATGATATGAAGAATTATTCAGCCAAGGTTTCTGTTTGTATTATCCACCGAAGCTGCAGGCTGAGGTGGATAACACAAACCGAGCCTGAATAATTTTTCATATGTGAAAACTGGGTTCAATAATTGTTTTATTATTTATTGAAATGAGATAATAATTTTAATATTAATTTTCTCCTTTGCCGCTGGTTACAGAAATACTATTTGATTCATACAACACAAAATAATTAAATTTACTGAAATAAAACAGCTGCAACACCTGTCATTACAAATGAATCATTGACTAAAAAGTTCAAACGTTATTTATATAGAATCTTAAACAAACTAGTTAGTGGTGCATTTTCACCAGTGAAATGTCATATCGCTTCATGTTTGCCAAATAATTTTCACACAAATAAATTTCACACGCAATAATTTTCACAATAATGATGTGTCATTAAATTTCCATAATTGACGCATCATTAATTCCTCTTATTGACTTGTCATTATTGCAGTGAACACCATATTTGGAATGCGTCAATATGACGATTTCACTGCTTGCCTTTAGGCAATAAGCAACCACAAATTTCTTTCAATAAATAATATTGTTAAATATTATTTAACTAAGCACAGGGTCATGTTTACTTCATGCACTTACATGTTTTTGTGTTCATTTGTTTGATACATCAACTTATTTGCTGCAGTGGTGAGGGAAGTAAAATTACATTCTGTTAGCCAGAGTAAACATCTTATGAGGCCGTTTCTGGCTGGCATTATGGTACATGGGTTAAAAATTTATTGTAAAAGTGCACTGTAACCCATTGGTAGCCATTTTTCCCCTGGAAAGCCATTTTGGTAAATTGGTAGCCATTTTTCCCTGTTGAAAGGAAAACCCCTACCAGTAACAGGTTATATTAATTGGAAGTCTTTTTTATTGTGAGCTATATAAAAAGACTTTTCTTCCATAGGAAAGTCAGGATGCAGTTCTTCCCAAAAAGTATGTCCTGCTGGAAAAGGTTTTTATAAAGGCAACTGTCTAAATACTTGCCCTGTTGGATTTTATAAACATAATGGAAAATGTAATCCATGTGCTAAACAATGTGCTACTTGTGAAAGCTCTCACTGCTCAAGCTGCCATGGTTCATTGTTAACATTGGGTGGTTTATGTCAACCTCACTGTGATAAATCTTACTTCAATAAGTCATCAGTTAGTCGATGGACACGTCTTACAAATGGTCGCAACAAATTTGAGGGAAACATTGAGGTTTACTATAATGGTTCTTGGGGTAGAATTTGTGGTGATACGTGGGACTTGAATGCAGCTCAAGTTGTTTGTCGTGAACTTCATTTTGGTAATGTTGCTGAACCAAAGATTATTAACCAAGGAAGGTTTAAACAAAGTGACTTGAATGAGAAAAAAGTGTGGTTAAGTGGAGTGAAATGTTCAGGAAATGAAAAATCAATATTTGATTGTGATCACAAAGGTATGTTTTGATTGCAGCAGAATGCAAGTTTAAAGTGATTTTTATGGATTAATTGCATTTTGTGTCTGCTGTTTGTATAGATCTGACAAATATTAATTTTATTTATTAACTGAACAGGAGGTCTGTATGGAAAAATATTTTGCTTGAGATCTCAGTACAGACCCAGACTGAAAGGTGCTTGGGGTCTGTACTCAGAAAACTGAAAGCAAAATATTTTCCTGTACAGACAGAGTTTGTGAGGTTAATAAGAAGTGTATTATATGTTTTCACTACAATGGCAAGTGTAAGCAACACTGTTAACATTGGTTGGTGGTGTTGCAAGGTTAGCCAGGCATTTTGAAATGGTTTTGCAGGCATTTTAAAATGCTTGCCTTTTTTGCTGTAATTTTTGTGTAATGGCCTAATAAACTACAGGCTCACACATTTACATTAGCCAGTCAGTGTTCAAATATGTGAGTTTCAGGGTTTGGATGACATATAATACTATTTATTATATGTCATGCAAGTCCAAACTTGCATTTAAATGTTGTTTGGCTAACATGCAGGTTCATACTTTACTGTACAGAATCATTGACCAACACAAATACAAATTATAGTAAAACAATTTACAAGACCATCAAATTACATGAAATAGCAAAAATTAGCAGGCCAAGTCTGTTATCCAGAGAAAATAACAAACAAACATAATATATATGTTTTAAATGCTACCAAGACAGTGTACACCAGGGAAAGTAAGCAAGCCTTAAAACACTGTCAACAATGTTGCTGGCACTTGCCATTATAGTTGAGACATATAATAAACTCCTTATTAACCTGGTAAAATTGCTTGGTATTAGACAGAGTAAAATTTGTTAAGAGGCTAACTACATGTATGGCCAGTGTTGCTGTGGATGGTTACATTAAATATTTATTGTAAGTACAGGTATTGCAAAAACCTGTATTTGTAATATAGTCTAGCAAGAATACTCTACCAACTCTCTTGTCTCTACAGTGAGTACAACATGTAACTTTTTATTTTTTTTAGGCTGGGGTAATAATGATTGTAGTCACCTGGAAGATGTTGGATTACGTTGTACTGGTCCAGACAGCTCTAAAGGTTGTGTTAAATCTTGTGGAGAAGGTTATAGAAAGTTTAAAAACTTGTGTGTTGAATGTCCCATGGATTGTAAAACTTGTACTGACTCTGGTGTTTGTTTGCAATGTGCCAAATTACGATACCTTGAAGGTAAGATGACTGCAATCTTTTTTCACCACTTCATCGCTCATGTTTTTAATTAATTACAATTAAGTCAATATTGATAAAAAAATTGTATATGCAGTTTATGTGTCACTCAATCTTAACTTTCTTGCACCCTATTTGTAGTATATGGTCTAGATGTATTTACCGGCAATGAAATTTCTATATTGTTTGTAACTTTTAACTTGCTGAATTTGGTTTCTTGGCTAATAGAGCAGATAAAGCTTTCTGTTTTACTTTGCTTTCTCTATGTTTGTAATCACATTGTTCAAACACCAATTGTGCTGTTGGAGTATCTAGAATAAAGTGATTGCCATAGTAAAATGCTTTTTTGGGGTAATAACACCAGCAATACCACGTTTTGAATTGGGATACTGGGAACTACTGGCTTACATGTAGTATTCCAAAGGATACTGAAAAAATTCTGCCCTAGCTGATATTTCTAAGATACACTGTAGCTTTTGGCATGCATAGACAACCAACTTACAGATAAAAATTTAAAAGAAGAAGTATCCTTATCAACCACAATCCTGGCAAAAATTATGTGGACTTATCAGGTGCTACTTTAAAAACTGCCAAGATTTGTTCCTTTGCTTATGACAACCCCTTCAACCCCCCCTCCAGAATGTTGAGACCTGGACAATGGCTTTTCAAACATTAACTAACCAAAAACCAGCATTGAATGGGGGCTTGGAGGAAACTGTCATTGCAGGGAGAACAGCGGGGAGAACAGCATGGAGTACAGCAGGGAGTACAGCGGGGAGAACAGCAGGGAGAACAGCAGGGAGAACAGCAGGGAGAACAGCAAGGAGAACAGCAGGGAGAACAGCAGGGAGAACAGCAGGGAGTACAGCAGGGAGTACAGCAGGGAGTACAGCGGGGGGAACAGCAGGGAGAACAGCAGGGAGAACAGCAGGGCAAATACTGCACAAAGCCATTAGCATTATTAGCACATTTGAATTTATATTGATGTGAGGAACCTGTGATAATGTGGATGGTCTTACTGTCCAATTATGTGATTAAGTTTTGATAGCCAGCCGTTGAAATACCCCTAGTTAGTCTGTTTTTTGTGTTTTTAATTTTTTGTCATCTCGTTCGTCTAGGGTCAAAGTGCACTTCACGGTGTGTGGCAGGAAGTTATGGTCAAAGTAGCAATCAAAAATGTGTACCATGCCCCAGCCAGTGCGCGGTCTGTACTGAGACAACAAACGGTAAAATTACTTGTTACAGTTGTCGAGCTGGTTATTACTTAAGTGGTAGTAAATGTGTAACAAAATGTCCAAAGGCAATATCAACTCCTTACTTACGGTTATTTGGTAAACATAGCACGCCATATGAAGGTCTTCTTGAAGTGCGTTATAACGGCGAGTGGCATACTGTGTGTGATGATAGTTTTGATTTGATTGATGCACGTGTTATTTGTCGGGAACTTGGCTATGGTCAACCTCTTGGGTTTGGGACTGGTAACTATGGGTCGGGTACCGGTCTCATCTTGACGCGAAATGTTCATTGTCTTGGCAACGAGAAACGGTTTATTGATTGCGATCAAGCTAACTGGTTCACTGGCGGTTGTAGTCATGGCGAAGACGTTGGGTTAACATGTTCACCTCCTTCGTTTGGCGTTGGAAAAAGAGGACAATGTGTAAACAAGTGCGAGTCTGGCTTGTTCCTTTCTTCTCAAAATACTTGTGAGTTGTGCAATAGGAAGTGTTCAAAATGTGTCAAATCTGCTGATAACTGTACACAATGTCGTTATCCATATTTTCTAAGTAATGGAACATGTGCTCAAACATGTGACAATGGCTTTTATCCACATTCCGCGCTTCGTAATTGTCAACCATGTCATTCAAAGTGCATGACTTGTTCTGGTTCACCTGGTAATTGTTTGTCATGTCGTTTCCCATTGCTGCACAATGGATCCCAGTGCGTCCCGTCATGTCCATCCAACATGTACCGTAAAGGTTATACATGCGTTGGAGATTGTGGTTATGAATTTTATGGCGACCCTGTATCACGTGTATGTCATGTTTGTCCACAGAACTGTCTAAAATGCACCAAGTCAAAAACCGTCACATGTCTTCTTTGTACTGTTGGTTATGTACTTAATTTAAAGAAGGAATGTGTGACGACATGTCTTTCCGGTTACGTCATAGCTCCGGCTAATCTCACCGCCATTGGATTCCGTCCTACACTACGTTTATCAAGTATCGGTAGTTCTAAGTTCTCCGGCCGGCTCGAGATCCTCCACAATGGTAGCTGGGGCAGTGTCTGTGACGATAACTGGGGTGTAATAAATAGTAAAGTAGCCTGTAGCGAGTTATTGCTCGGACCACCAGCAGGGCCAGCTTATATCGATACAGCAACATACAATCAACTAAATATTTCCACAATTTGGTTGGACGATGTTCAATGTACAGGCGATGAGAGAAGTATTGTAGAATGTCGTCACATGTCATGGGGGTATAGCAATTGTGAACATTCTGAGGATGTCCATCTTAATTGCTCTAGTCCTGGTGTTTCATCTTGCCAAAAAGAATGCCCGGTGGGTTATTTTCTTCGTGGTAATTATTGTGAACCATGTGACACCGGCTGCAAGGCATGTTTCGGTTCAGCGACTAATTGTTCGAAGTGCATTCCGGGCTATCATAAATATATTGATAATGCGTGTGTGGATAAATGTCCGGTCGGATATTACGCCACCGTAAATATGCATTGTCTTCAGTGCGAGGACGCGTGTTGGACATGTGAAAAATCAGCAAAGAATTGTACTTCATGTCAGTCGCCGTATTCTCTCATGGATAATAGGTGTATTAGTCATTGTCCAAAAGGTACATATACACGTGGACCAAATCAAATCAGGCTTATTTCCAAGACTGGACCATATGAAGGGATTGTTGAGGTAAGTTGGTTAAAAAGAATAACATTCTACATCTAGTTTGAAATGTTCTCAATCTCTCTTTAACTATATTAGACTTTTTCAAATCTTGGGTATTCATTCCAAACGTTGTCCGTGTTTAATAACCCTCAAGCCATTTCATTTATAAACCTACCAGTGTGCAAGCCCTTATGTTTTCTACAAAACGAGAATTCGGTTAATTCCTATACATTTTATAACGAATTATTTAGAAAGACCTTGTTTTTTCTTTTTAACTGTGAATAGGATCTCTAAATCTAACGAACATTTTTGTTATAAGCCGGGGAGTAATTTAACGCTTGCAGTAGCCTTCTGCAAAATGTGCAAGAGTTAAGAGCACGAATACGAAACTACGACATGTTTTGCTGGAATTCCGAATGCTTAAGAGAATGTCTGATCTGTAAACTTGACGTAGAATTATTAAACAAATTCAATGGCATGCCGATAAGCGGCCGTGGCACCTTCGTTGGCCCGTTCGGTAAAAAATGAACGCGTTCGGTAAAAAATATATTTTTTTACATATATTATTTTGAATTGTTTTAAGGTGTATATGAAGGGATCTCGAGGTTACGTGTGTGATTGGCTACCAAGTGTAAGAGATGGGAACGTGTTATGTAGACAACTTAATATGGGAATTGTTTTAGCAATATTCTCAGTTACTATTAACAATCACTCCCTACCAATTTTAGTTAAAAGTCCAAGATGTCTAGGTATGTAATACTTGCCACTTTTCTTCGTTTTTTGTTCCTATTCCAATGACAATAATGACAATATTGCCCTATATTAAAAGAACTTCGCAAATGACAACTCTTTGTTTTCGTGCTATTTTCGTTTGCTTGATATGTAAGAAATCATAACTAGTATCATAAGGCCTAGTTCAGACGTCGAACTTTTCATGTGTCGAACCTAATGTTAATGAGCAAACTTCTTTGTTTTGGTTCATTTACATTAGGTTCGACACATGAAAGGTTCGACGTCTGAACCGTCAAACTTTTTATGTGCCGAACCTAATGTTAATCTTGTTGCTACACTTAGTTCGTTCTCAGTCACCGGATATTTTCCACCTTACGACCTCCTCTTTAAACGCTTGAATAGTACACCTCATAGCATGTGATCAAAATCGCACTATGAATACATTTCAGATTCTGCAATAAACAAATCGGGGCATGAAAAGTTGAAAACGACATCGTAAATCGGTCGTGTTGTACTAGTTAAACAATGAATTGAGCGTACTTGTACCATGTTTCAGAGAACTTTGTTTGTGTTAGTGACTCATTATTGACATAATATGGTTCATATAGTATGTACCATATCACATAATTTGGTACATATTATGTGATATGGCCATATTATGACATACAGTGTATGGCTTATATCATTACATAGTATGCAATAATATTGCCATATTGCATATATGTCAGGCCATTTCATTACATAATATGCCACATATATTCAGTTGTACTGAGGACAATCCTGTTGGGAGGGGGGTGGTGGTTTCCAAAATCCACCGACGAAATCCAGTAAAAAGGTATTATGGTGAGTGAAATGATACTAACGTAAAAGCTGGCATTTAGTAGAATTCACGATAGGTTATTTCTTCTACGATATTACTAAAACTATAGAAGCAACAGACATTGCAACCCAAATTTGGGCCAGGTCGACGGTGCACAAAAGGAATAAGTTCCTTAGAAATTAAACAAGTAAATGTTACGAAAAAAGTATAAGTGTTTTAAAATAACAGAATATTGAACGATTTCTATTCACTGGTGCATTAAGATAATGTTCACTTATTTCTTATCAAATTTTGTTACTTTCATCTGATTCGTATGCATTTACTGAGGTACCGTAAAATATGACCTTTGAATCTTGCTGTATAAGAAAGTGACCCATTAACTTTGAGTTATGTTTTGTTTATGTTTATATTTTAAGGTAACGAATCTTCATTAAATCAGTGTAGTACCCATTCTCCATTTGGTCATTGTTCATATAGTAGTATAACTAAATTACAGTGTAGTGGTCCAGATACAACAAGATCTTGTATGGCAAAATGTGACACAAGCAACGGTTATTTCATAACTGAAACAAAAATCTGCCATCGTTGTAATGCAATTTGTTTACAATGTTCGAAAACACCAGGAAATTGTACCAAATGCAGAAAAGGTTAGTGGAAGTTCTTTTTATTGGTTCCATTTGTTAAAAATTATCATTGAATGTAGTTAAACATAAATGAAAGCATTAAAATTTGCTGTACTCAACCAATGACGCCACAGCTATATTATTTGAATGTCTCGACAACGTAGAGATATGAAAGAACTGGTAAACGTTTACTTAATCCTTTCACGGGTTCTTTCAACTAAAACAGAATAACAAAAATTTCGTTTCAAGGTCACGTGAAACGTACTGTACAACTTTACTGTGAGTAAATGGCCTGGAACTAGCAAGAGAATAGAAATCCATTTTTCATATTCAAATATCACATTCATTACCTATTGGTTCATTTCACAAGCATGTTAAAATACTCGCGGCAGATCTGTATAGGTATTTACCATGGCTCGTGCTACACACTCGCCATTGTAAATACCCATGCAGATCTGCCGCTCGTATTTTATCTAGTGCTTATTTGAACTTGATCTGAAATTGTATATTCAAAGAAATATTTGAGCGTTTGAAAACTAATATTCCAGCATCAGCCGCAGACCGTACGGGAACCGTGTTTTTTTACGACGTGTGACCGTGTTTTTTTACGACGAGTGACCGTGTTTTTTTACGACAAAACTTCTACAGATGTGTTGTTTATACTTACCTTAACAAACTCATTAATATTTCACGAGGAAAATACAAACGAAATCATTACCGTTAAGCGTGTTTTATATCTGATAAAGATTTTTCCTAATCTACATTAACTTTGATTTTCTTGGCTTAGGCATGCAAATTTTCAAATTATTTTTCCAATGAACTCGCTTTAAATCTGATAAAACACACCTGCTCGTGTTTTAAACATTACTTACTTGTAAGACTTATGTCGATTGATTGGAAGTAGTTGTAAGTCATTGTGAATGATGTAGCGTATGTTATTTCGCAATATACAGTATATATAATTGTACAAACGATGTTACGCCCATAGAGATCTTATATTATACTAGAGGGGGCCCTGGCATTGCAAGCCCAGTAAAACCAGTGAAACCACTTCCGCCG
>JAOBAZ010307155.1:0-13777 GCA_026546875.1 Pteroeides caledonicum
AATATTTTGAGATTTCAAACGTTTGTCCCTACAATAGCTTTATTCATGGGAGTGGCACTGTTTTGATTATAAAGTTTATCGATTTGTCTGGAATAATTTAGAAACTCAATGACATTGGCCTTTCTTCGCACACCCCTTCCCCCTGCCGTCTGTTATTGGCGTGTCTTATTAACGGGGGGGTATTGCGTATTTGCGTGAAAGGTTGTCTTGGGTATTATTCAAAATTAAAAAGATCAATATCATTTAGTCAACCCCATTAGACTCTGCTCCTCCTTAATTCTGATAACTTCGTATTTCTCGTTTGTCGGACGCCAAACAATTTTAAAGGCCAAGGGAATAAACTATAGGAAAGTAAACATAAGCGACTGTCAAACACTCTTATTGCACCTGTTATGACGTTGAAATTTAACAGCTTTTTTTACTCTGTCAAACGCCAAACCGTCAAACTATTATGGCTGCCAAAATGACTATCATATAACAAATGTGCTTAGCAGGATTAGCGCAGTTAAATGTAAAATAAAGATCATCTAATTATTTTTACGTTAAGTTTTATTAACACACTTCTGTTATTTGTTAAATATCCGTTGTTGAAACGATTGCCCTTTCATATGAAAAAATCACGATTATAATTTATATGCTTTATATAGTTCACCAAGCTAGTTTAGCTAGAGCTCTTGATACTTGGTGACTCCATGCGATTTACCTTTACTTTAGAGCTATAATTGACCAAGTATCGGTTTTATTACATTATTTTACCTTAAAGTGCACTATATACATAAATGCAGTGTTATACCAGCAGCTTGTAGCTGTATGACATCTTGTTATATATTATCTCAATTATAGATAATATAAGCCAGATACCTGCTCGCAGAATAAAATTTTTGATCAAGATAGAAAAATCTGGTTTTGCAAACACATTAAAGAACGCGTATACATAGATCACTAATATAGAACCTAGTTAAACTGTTGGATCAGCTGAATACTTTAATGTAAACATACACAGAATTCAATAAGTTTTGAAACAAATTTCAATAAGTTTTCAAAAAATCTTTCGTTTCTGACAAAGAGAGTAGAGCACTTGACTGATTAGTTAGAGGAGAATTAAGTGTTGAATAATAAATAGAAGGAACTGTAGGTTTATGTTTCTCAAGTAAATTAATAATTAACAAAGTGGTGTATGAATGAGAACTTCTAACATACTGTTTTACTATGTTTTACTATGTTTTAAGGGTTATAGATGCAACAGTTATTGGTTTATGATAAATGGAATATAAGGACCTTGTTAGTGTTTACCTCAACTATTTTAACATTTCATCGTATCTATGATCGACCTTACTAGAGGATTCCAGGAAAAGTTACATTAATGGTTAACATGTCTAGAGTTTATTTTTATAGGTCAATGTTGCAGAATGTGATTTGTTCACGAAAAATCTAGAACCGGATATATTAACAAAATAGTCTGCTGGGGATTGTTGCTTCTTTATGTTAACAATTGCTGGCCAAAATGATCGTACCTTCCAGTTCCAACGTGTTGACATTAATTATAGCGTACAATTGTTTTTTCTGGGTGTTTTCTATACAGACAAGGAATGACTATTGAGCATTTTTCCTCAATAAAATTTTTAAAATATAGCAATTTTTTATTGTGGCGTACATATAATATGCAACCTCATTCCCAGGACCTTCTTACTTTTTGCAAGATAGTGGCTGTTATGACGGCGATAATTTCTCTTTCTCCCTATATATAATACTAAATAGTCAGTGTCTCTATAATCTGGCGTGAAACTGTCTTCTATTTTGGATCATTTACAATTATTGAAACCCTCGGTATAGCCAATTAAGGTACATTATCGCCGATTAAGGTTTCTATGGTTAGTTTAGACGTTAAATAATTAATAGTACGATTTGATGCGTTTATATTCAACTTGGACAAATAATACAGTAAATATATTGTTCGAGTTCCTTGGTATAAGTTGCAATTTTTATGCTTAATGTCACTGTAGTGTAATGTATTATCGCAAAGATGCTTTGAAAATAAATATTATTACAAGGGCATACGTTTACTAAATCAGTACAGTGCTAAATTTATTTTCGACTGGTGCAGATTGTCATGGTTTTATTTTTCATATGTTATACTAATTGTGGGAGATTTCATGTTGTGTATGAATAATATATATTCATTATTATATTCATATACGAGTGATACTGTAGGTACAATTGTAACGATATAAAATACATGCTATTATTGTTACTTCTGTATCCAAAGAGCTTAGCCAATGAAAGAACAAAATAACATAGAAGCAAATAAATCTCGGATATACTCGTACTGCGCCGAGACGTATTTTAATGCATTATTGTAGTGCCTTATTTAAGACATGATGTGGTATAGTAAATAGCAAAATTTTTTATAACTGAAATAAAATCAACCTATGAACGTCATGCCAACATTATCAATAGACATTTAGCAAGAGACGTCGTTTGCCAACAATAATTAGGGTTTGTCTTTTGTTAATTGACGCAGTAACAAAAATATTGTATGTAGAAAAATAACTTATCACATCTGCATATGACAAATATAAATATTTGTTAAAAAATTATCAGAGATTATTAGATGTATCAGAATTACGAAATATCTCAAATACACACACACACATACACACACGCATACACACACATACATACACACACACGCACGCACACACACATAGATGTTTGTGTCCTTCAGCTTTCACGGACTGTGCTAACTAACAGGCTTTACTCATGTAGGTCATAATATATACACTGTTATATGCTTCATATCTACATATATTTCTAGCTTAAAAGAATGATCAACAATACGCGTTCTCTAGTATTAGTAAAACGTGCTAAAAGTTATTAATTTATGGAACAAAGTAAGTCAACATTAAAGGTTAGAAACAATTAAACAGATTTCTTTAAGTAACTAGAACTACGTATTTTCCAAATCAAACAAACATGGCGGGCTCAAGTGTATGACGATAATACGCCCACAATTTTTTATACCATTTAAATTTTTTCTTTTATTTCCCTCCCGTAGAAGAGTCAGGTTACCTTCCCCTTTTCAAGCAAGAGGACACTAACCACTATATAAAGAGTCAAGTATACTCTCTTGTCGTAATTTGGTACCTACAAACTAAGATTTTAAAGCCTCTGAAAAGCGGCTGTGTGGTGAAAAAGAAGTCCGGTGACTGGGAACGAATTTACAGCAACTTGACATCATTATGACGTCACTGGCTTAGATTTTACGAATTATACACCGACCCGACTTTAATCAACAGACTGTGAATGACGTCACTGATAAGATCTACTTGCAGTCTTTTGTTTGAAACTCCTTTAGTTTAAACTTAGTGTCGTCGTTATGACGTCTGGTTGGCGCAAGGCCATCCAACGGGGACACTTTTCCACCACAACAACACAGTGCAAATAACAGCAAGTTTCTCAAAAATAAATCACAGCATCATAAAGCCAACATAAATTACTTTTTGCTTCTGCAATAAAAAATTTCGAGGCTTAGGTACTTTAAAGCTAGAGGCTTTATTATCGTGCGATTTTAAAATTTATTAGTCTTCTGTTTGTGTTGTCCGCCTGAGCCTTTAATTATACGACTTTCCCAACTTACAAGAACAGGGGCCTAAATTCACTTTTTTGACACGATATCTTTGCTCAACTAGAATATGTGTTGCCATAACAGCCATAGCAGTCAAACCATCGGTTATGGACTACGGTTTATAGCACAACTCACGAGAATTTTCAATCAAAAGCGCACGGACATGAGTGGACTCTTGTTTGTTTGGAATCAGTTAAACGTGAAGTAAATTCATGTGCATCCGGAGAAAATATCTGTTGAAGATAGTCTTGGAACACATGTGGAAACTGGCAACCATTTGGTTAGATCGTTGCGAGAAGTTGACAGAACCTGCTCTGCAATGGCAACGGTCGTACGTTGCAATGCCATTGTGTCGCAAAGCCTGTCTCGCAAGGCATTGTGAGACAGGTTTCGCACTAACACTATCTTAAACCGGTATTCTCAAGCATTGGAGTGTGATCACCCTACCCGGAAGTCATGCCTCTATAAACCTTGGCGCGTAGTTATTCTTGATAATATGCTCAGCCTCATCTATACCTCAGTTTTTCTTGTAAGCATAGTAAGATAATAAAACCAATTTTTGTTACCTATGCCGATTACGTCATTTGCATGTAAGGCAGTAACGTCAAGATTTTTACCCTAGCCCCGGGATTTGTCTGGGGACTGGTCATGGGATTAGTTACGAACAGAATAAAATTGTACAGTTCTTTCATTTCTGCCTATTTTGCAGCTATACATTTCTTAAAGTTTGCATCCCAGTGAAATTAATTAAGAAACTACATCTGTACAAATTGATCGCTTAACAGTTATCAGAGAACATGGTTAGGAAGCTCAATTTAAATTCAATAAAACTCATTATCTATGTTATTGTCCAGGTTTATGCAGAAATGTACCCCTTATTCGTCACGTGCGTATTGTCTAGGAACGTAAATGACCAATAGGAATAATTTGACATAGTCATTCACGCGTAAGATTCAACAATGGAACTTTGAAGTACTGTTATGGGTCAATCATCCCAAAATTCAATGGACATGTGACGAATAAGGAACCCAAAGTTGCATAAGCGTTGAACAACATAGATAATGAGTTATATTGAATTTTTATTAAGTTTCCAAACCATATTCTCTAATAACTGTGATCGCAGAGGGGCATTGGAATATTTATACTTGCAAGGATGGTAATTAAATTATAAATATAGAAACCAGTCGTACCAAATAAAGGATGAAAAAACAGGATGATGTTACGTACATCACAGCAAGACTGTTTACCCTTTTCGAATAACTGTTTATGAGTTTTTGAGCGTGGGTAGTGAGAAAATTTACGAAGATATTTGTGATATTACTTTAATATTATTGTGAACAGCGGGTGAAATCCCCGTAGGTCTCGTGAGCTCTTTTAAGACGAACGTGTATTTTTATCATTTATACTTAGCGATCGATCTAAAATAGCTCCGTACGAAATCAACAACAATTATTATTCATCTTGGGATGTAATGGAGGCAGATTTTTAAGCATATTTATTTTAAAAGACATTATATTGCGACATCGACACTTGCCTTGTAATATATCCCGCAGACAGTATACTAAAAAACAAACCTTTTCATCACTTGATCATATTAAAACGAACCGATGAAATCGACTTGATTTATAAGATTAATTTTGTGCCAAGTGATAAAATCGTGTTATTCTGTTATAAACGTAATTTAATTACTTATTTTAATTTTATATGCTTTAATGCTTCTGAGAACATATCACTTAAAGCCACTGTGATCGTGGGTGGCGGACTCGCAGGTGATCGCAAAGCAATCGGAAAGTGCCTTGGACTAGTTTTCAAATAGAAACCCATCTCTGATTTATAATTTCTCAATATCTAATTAACTGTATTGTACGTTTTCGAACACTTTCACAAAAAATTACGGTGTAATAAGTGATTAAAAGTACGAAATTGGATTTCTATTTTGTTGCTAGTCCCAGTCTTTTTGCTCTGCCTCAGGTCACTTGCGGGTGAGCTACCCTTGCTTGACAAAAATGACGTAGTTTTAGTCAGAGCCCTCAATATCTGCTTTTAGTGGCTCTTTACAAAAAGAACGTGGTTTTAGTAGCTCGCGTGGTTCCACAAAATATTTCATAAGCCTCGGGGACGTCATCACATAAAGCAAACAAAATCTTTTTCCAAAGAAGAACAGTAATATCTTACCCCTTTGCTCTTAGTGACAAACTCATGGAAGGAAATTTACTTTACAGGACAGCGGGCTTACCAACTTAACTAGCCGAATTCACATTAGCCGAATTATTAACTATGGCCGAATTCACATTAGAGACGGGAAACTCGTCTCAGACGGGAAACTCGTCTGATGTGAATCCGGTCTAACTTTCCCGTCTAAACAGACGGCAAAGTTAGACAATTACTCGTCTGGACGAGAAACTACTTACCCGTCTCTAAATTCATAGTTTTCGTAGAAGGGTTTCCCATCTGAGACAAGTTTCCTGTCTCTAACGTGAATTTGGCTACTGTTGGCAGTAACTAACGTCTGAAACTAACGAGCCAGAGGAATTGTCATAACCTTTATGTAAGCCTAAATCACGACTTTTCATAACCGCAGTACATTATGGTTGCAGTCACTTGCCAATTGAACTGTATTAGACTGGAACCTAAAATAGCGGTGTTTAAACTTTTCTTGCCTTTTTCATTCAATATGGCGCCGAAAGCGAAAAGCTGTTAAATTTTGTCATTTTAATCAATTTCACAATTCTTACGCAACCTCAAGCATTAACTCATCTACTGGACTCAGCAGTGCGAGCGAAGCTGGAAGTGAATGATAATTTGTCTTTTTGTATTTAATTATTAGGATCGTCATAGATGGGTAAAAATTTCGAGTAAAAATTCTACAAAAATATTTTTAACTGTTTATTATAAAAACATATGCAATTCAATTTAAGAACATATAATATATTGTCTCTACAGAAACAAAAACCAAAGTATTGTTTTATTGGGAATTCTCTTACTAAAGAGCAATTAAAGTTTTTTCTATCGTCGCCAATGATCAGCCGCGTTCCTAATTGCTACTTTATTAGTCCTAAATAATCCTACAAACCCTGCGACAGTGATCGTTCTTGAAAAACATATTGCGGTTCACCGGAAGTCATTTTTCAATTTAATAATATTTCGTAATCTGGCACATCGTCACGAGACCAGCTTCCTTGCATTGTGATAAATTCGTTATGCACTGAGGTTAAAATCTAAAATGATCAGTTTTAGAAAATTAATATTTTCACTTATTTACTCTTTTTGGTATTGTATAATATGTTGCTATGGTGGTTCATTTGTCGTGGATTATGAAAACAACGTATTTCTCAAAGATGGCAAAGAATTTCGATATATATCTGGAGGAATACATTATTTCAGAGTACCTAGAATATATTGGAAAGATCGTTTGATGAAAATGAAAGCAGCTGGACTGAACACTGTTCAAATGTAAGCGGGATTTTATCCTTTACAATTCAACAGGTGCATGATGGTTAATTACTAAAATAAAGATACCTAAGAAACAACAGGGGGGGTAACCACGCACTACTACCACGTCCAAGGGTCTGGATAACAGGATTATAATATTGACACTTTATTTCGTTAGCAAGAATAAAATACTAAAGGCTACCTTATACATGTGGAAGTGTTAAATAATGAATGCA
This sequence comes from Pteroeides caledonicum, assembly GCA_026546875.1. Lineage (NCBI taxonomy): Eukaryota > Metazoa > Cnidaria > Anthozoa > Scleralcyonacea > Pennatulidae > Pteroeides > Pteroeides caledonicum. The sequence continues at coordinate 7,294 of JAOBAZ010307155.1, forward strand.
AGAAAAACTTTTCTTGCCTAGCTTCTATCTTAATTTATGTGTTATAAGATACGACTCGTAATACACAATGAATGTGTTTAATAAGTATAACATATGTTTACCAAATTTTACATTTACATATATGAACTAAAATTCTTAAGAATCATTGAATGAGGTTGAGCTTGGTTTTGTTGCCGAAGTTTGTTGTTACGATAACGACAAACTTGCTTGATAATTCTTGCGAAATGAATAAATCATGCGAAAATCGAATTCAATAATTGTTTTATTATTTATCTAAAAGAATGAAAAAACTACTTCCTTCTTAAAGGAAGCCAGTTGTGTTGTTGTTTCACATTCCCGGTTGCTTTGCCGTCGTCATCATTGGCATGACGTCATCACGTGAGATACGGCCTTTTCATCCTTGTTGTGACTTCATAACGTGGAAGGAAAAAGTCGTATTCCACGTCATGACGTCGCTCGTTGGGCATGACGGTTTTACACATGGCTGTTAGGCAATAAAAATCCATTAAATGTTTTAAATAAATAAATTGTATAAAATTTCTCTCAAAACTGTCAAGTAAATGTAAGACATCTTAAATTATTTTTAAGTTACATTGCGTGGAATTTTCACGAACGAGAAAAGGGTAAATTTAATTTCAAAGACGATGCTGATATTGAATCATTTATACAACTCGTGGACAGTTTGGGACTGCTTCTCATTGTCAGACCAGGTATAATACCAGTTTGCGATTTTAAAGATATGACAAATAAAATTTGTATTAAAAAGCACACAAAAGTTTGCCATCTATAGATATCTTCAGGTATATGCTAAATATACCTTAGATGATTTATAGTATAGATTGAAAACGTTCAGCAACTTTTAGTAATATTTTATGTGTTTGTTTTTAAATGATTTTAATGTATATTTAAAAATAACAGTTTTTCCACTAAATCGAGTCACAGTAACTTTATACTATATAGAATATACTGAAATATACTGAAGGACTATTCAAGTCGCTATGACATCATTTGAAAACCAGGAATATATATTTTTTATTCAGGTCCTTATATATGCGCAGAATGGGATCTGGTAAGTGAAGTTAGCATTATTGTTTTATACGTTGAATAATTCACAGGTTACACAGTTGAAAATGACATGAGACGTATAAAAATAATTAGTATTGACTCTTCCAAAATCGTTTTAGTTTTTTAAACCAAAAAAATTTTGGAAGAATTTTTTTTAGTAGACACGTGGTTGGTGTATTAGACAACTATCCCCGGCGCATGCATTGATCAGTCACAAAAGTTTAACTGAACTACACTACTTACGTGTGACAGAATGTGTGTCTTAGGTTTCAGCAACTGTCTTCGTAGCTCAGTGTTTGGTTAGTGGTTAGAGTACTGCATTGGTCCCTGATGTTGTATTTTTGTAACTAGTCCCAATTTTGTCTTGTATACATTTTATACTTGAACTTTTCCAATTACCATAAAACGTTTTTTACTCTACAAGGTAAGCTTTTTAGAGTTCTATGCAAACCGAAAATTCTGCGGGCAGACTTCCACTCAACAAAGGAAGGAAGAAAAAAAGTATTTCAGTTGTTATGTTTTTATATTTAAATAATTAAACTTGTTCTTTCTCAGGGAGGATTTCCTGCGTGGCTGCTGCAAAATAAATCGATAGTTTTACGTTCTTCAGATCAAGGTATTAAACATACTACATCATAATTTATTAACATACATCATCACAATTAATTAACGTCATAATTTATTAAAATATATCACAATTTGTTAATATAGTACATCATAATTTAGTAAGATACTACATCATAATTTATTAACATACTGCATCATAATTTATTAACATACTACATCATAATTTATTAACATACTGCGTCATAATTTATTAACATACTACGTCATAATTTATTAACATACATCATCATAGTTTATTAACATACTTAATTTCGTACTAAATTATTTCTTTTATTAAAAACAAAAATGTCTTATTTAATATTATTTAGTTTATTTATCCGCTGTAACATCTTGGATGAACGTTCTTCTTCCCAAATTAAAAACATATTTGTATTCTAATGGCGGTCCAATTATTACTGTTCAGGTAAGCAAGGTAATTTCGCGGCCGGTTGGTTAATTCGTTTAAACCCTTATCTTAACAAACTAACTTAAAAATAAATGAAATGCGTCTTTGTCGCTTTATCAATTAATTTTTGTAAATTAAAACAGGGCTATGTAAATATAGTCTGGAAATACGGCAAACGTCAAGGCTACTTTAATGAGTTGTGTTTTCAGGTTAAAATGTTTCTCGCCAAGAAAATGACTTTGTCGAGTTCTGTTTATTCATGAGGAAGTTTACACGGTTGATTAGTTCCACCTAAATGTAACTACTATAATTGGATGATTTCTTTATGCCAAGAAAATACAAGACTTAACTAACCCGGCGAGTTTGCGTGACCAACGATGGCACGAAGATTTAAGATTATTATAATTAAGCAATTAAATTGTCTATTGTTAGGTTGTCCTAGTTGGTCGTCTATGGTTGGTGATAACACGTCGTTAACAAAATGAAATGTTTATTTAACATTTTATGTATATTACTTATCTTTTACTAATTCATAAGAGGCGCTGGTAACAGCAGGGCGGATTTCTTAGTCAGGGGAGGGGACTGTGATATGGATATTAAACTAGGTATTCAATTAAAATCACAGAATGAAAAATAAAGGCCTCTCAAGTTGAAACGGTTGAAACCTGTAAAGTTTGTAAAGCCAGGCATGTTTCCACGCGAATATTACCCCTTATAGTTAAAGCCAGTCCATTTACTAGGGAATTGTATAGTTTACAGGTTGCGAGTTTGAGATGTTTGGTTACACGCCGTACATGACCTTGGTCATATGCATTTCTGTAACAAAAAACGCAGAGTTCGGATATTTATGATTTTTGAATTGTTTCCAGTAGCGTAGCCAGTCCGACTATTTAGTCATGCTATGCAAATATTTCCAAGTTCAAGGGCCGTAAAAACAATGAATTTCTAAAGAAATGAATAATGGTAATGATTTAAAATTTGCATAGCGTGACTAACCTTGCAGGCTGGCTTCGCCAGTGATTTTTCCAAGTCTTTCCTAAGTCTCGACTTCTGTCTTTTAGATTGTCATATTTTCGTAGTTACATTTAATCCGAATTAATACCACTTACAAAAAATGTTAAGTGTATTATTTTATCGCTTGAAACGTGGACGTGAGGTGCCAAGGTTTCCTATGTTTGGGAACGAATTTGCATACATTTTGACGTCGCTGATGAGATGTACTTTGTAGTTCAATGACTTAATGTTAATTATATTTATGGTGTACACCCTATGTATGACATTTGTTACCGGGCAGGTGGACATCCCTCACCTCACATCAATGGTTTCAATGTCAGTTCACTTATATAGGTTTCTACAATTCAGCAATAAGAACAACTAAAAAATTTTCGTTTTTTAAACACTTCAATTGCAGTTACCATGTATGATTACCTATACTAAAACAAAAATATACTTGCGTTTAATTTTATCCAGGTTGAAAATGAATACGGAAGCTATTACACCTGTGACCATGAATACATGCGCTACTTGGAAACTCTTTTTAGAAAATTTCTCGGCAATGATGTTGTTTTATTTACAGTTGACCCTGTGAGTCTCAGCACAAGAATCAGCTGTGGCACTTTGCCTTCCCTTTTAACTACCATTGATTTTGGACCAGGTGATTACATTTAACTGTGCATTTATAAAACGTACTCAGAAAAGCATGTGTAAAAATCTTTTTTACTTTCGTTTCAAAAAATGCACATATTCCACGGATATATACAACACTCGTGATTTACCGTGCGTTGTATGGAAATTCTAAGTGATGATAATACTGATGAGTTGTTTCTGATTGGCTAAAAGCCATGTGTGAAACTGTCATGTCCAACAAGCGACGTCATAACGTGCGATACGACTTTTTTTCCAACATAGTCACAACATGGACGAAAAAGTCGATTTCACGTTATGACGTCATGCTAATGACGACGACATCAACTTTTTTCAAAAATTTCGAAATCGGCCAGAACATCAAAGAGACCGTAGTGCAGGGGTGGGCTGGTTGATTTTTTCACAAAATGCTCAAAACAATAGCTATTGGAACGGTCACTACTTGTCAGTTTGATGGATTGCAGACATTTCAAAGACCGATTTTGATTTGAACAGAGTCACGTATATACCGTGTAATGCGACTCCGCAAATTTGAGCAAAAATTTGAACTTCTGGTTAAAGTGCAAATATTTTGAAATAAATTTTCTGTGCCAATCTTGATATTCAGCCTTAGTGCGACCCCTGCCGGCTTAGAAGCTTTTTTAAATTAAAACTTCGGTTAATATTCATTTGGTTATTGTTTCATGTAGACACTGATCCACGAATGGCATTTGAGAAGCTCCGAAAGTACCAACCAAATGAGCCATTAGTTAACACAGAGTATTATGTTGGCTGGATAGATAACTGGGGACTGCCTTTTCAAAAGAAAAATGCAACAGTTGTGGCAAAAGTATTGGATAAAATATTATCTATGAATGCCTCAGTTAACCTGTACATGTTTGAAGGAGGAACAAATTTTGCTTATAATAATGGTAAGTTAAATAATGATATAACAACGCGCATGCTCTGTATCCAGTGACTCGCTAACCAGGTGGCTACCACAACCGTTTAATTTAAGAACAACGCATCAGCCAATGATTGCAATCATGTTTGTTGTGGTCCTGAGGTATAATATTATTATGGGTATTGACGAGAGTGTTGTAGTTCTAATTGGTCACTTGATGGGGTCGAAACAAACATCATTAAATTATAACTTATTTTTGTGAAATAATTTTAGGAGCAACGTTTGCTTTATTGTATCTTCCTGTTCTTACAAGTTACGACTATGATGCACCTCTGTCTGAATGTGGTGATCCAAATGAGAAATATTTTGCAATACGTGACGTCATCACAAAGTATTTACCTGAACCACCTGGTCCCGTCCCCCCCGCTTTACCAAAACATGAATATGGAAGAGTTTATCTAAAAAAGGTTGCGTTTTTGGAAGCATTTGCGTGATGTTATTTTATGATGTTATTTTATCCTGTACTATGTTCTTAGCACGTGTGCGTGTGTGCGTATCTGTCCGCTCTGTGCAAGTGTGTCAATCTGTCTTTTTTATGTTAAAATACCTCAACTTTCGCAAAAATTGCTTCTTTCAAGGTGATGTCTGTTTGGGACGCTCTAAAAATATTATCTTCGACATCCCCAATTTCCTCCAAATATCCTATTTCTGCAGAAGATGTCGGTCAAGTTTATGGCTTTACGATTTATAGAACAAAAATCCAACTGAAATCAGGTTCAAAAATTTTACATATTCCTGGTGTTCGAGACAGAGCGACAATTTTTTTAAACCAGGTAATTTACCTACTTGTAGATAGATGCACTGGGTTTATTTATATACGCACAACGTATATAAATAAACCCATTTTGACATTTTTAAACCTTCCTTTTGTCTCAATTGAAGGTGAAACAAGGCATTCTAGACAGAAATGGACTGGGAATAAAAGAAGTTGATTATATGGAAAATGATACTTTGGAAATTCTTGTAGAAAATCAAGGCCATATTAACTTTTTGTTGTTAAATGACCCAAAAGGCATTGTACAAAATATAACTCTAGGTACAACTGTTCTAACAAACTGGGATATCTTTCCTTTACGCCTTGATCCAGATGACGTACAAAAGATCTTAAATACTTCGGACATTGTCGGTTGCTCTTCGGATCCATCATCACCTGCAACGTTTTACGTCGGGGATATACCCGCAATGCCAGACGGAGCACCGCCACTAGATTCATTTCTTTCGGTAAATAATTGGTCAAAGGTCAGTTGCTATAAATTTATAATTTTAATGTGCCTATGACAATTCTTTTGTTATTCTGACTGGTTTTAGGTGAAAAAAATTGTGAAATTATTAAGTTTCTCTTCGGCAGTAGCAACTTGTAAGTTGAACAGATTAACAATGTCAACGCAAAACTCCTAAAATAGTACGAATGTTAAAACAGTTACCAGCGAAGAGAAAATGAGTAATTGCGTTTTGGAAATAACCGAGTCTAAAGTAATTTTATCGTAGCAACATAAAGGTACACGATGCAATTTTTTATGCAACTTGTGTTACAAGTTGTACGAGGGTTTTTATCATATAACACCTTTTGTGCAACCTACAACAATTTTTTTTAATGTTGCAAGTTGCACGATAAGTTGGATTTAGTTCTACTTTCTGCAACAAATTTCGATAAGTTCCATTCATTGCGGTACGTGTGACATCCTTTCATGCAACTTGTGTCGCGCAAGACAAGTTGGACCAAAACATTGCAGTGTGTAACAGTCCAGATGATCTGAAAACACGGAAAAGGACTGGCACTAGTTGTGAAATAAAAATCCATTTCTCGATTAAAACGACCA